>CALNHX010006714.1:0-84753 GCA_940337035.1 Agriotes lineatus
GTTAATAAAATACGTTCTTTTTAAATTAGTTTCCAGAAAATGTCGGGCAGTAGAACAATAAACAGAAACAATACATAATTGTAAATTACAAACCCACGAAATAAAATGCACAAACAAGTTAATTCGTGGGGTAAGTAGCATTATACAAGTTGACAAGATTTGAGTGGGAATTAAGAATCCCCGTCGAGAGCAAAGCTTATGATATTTTTACAGGCAGTTAAAGGTCGAATATGCTTGAGGAACCCTTGTTACGTATAGCAGCAACTTCCCAACAAAGTCTCCGATCCTCTCCTGGTCATCTGCTCGAAGGCACCAAGCCGTGGTTCAATAGAAACCGCCGGTCGTCTGAACGCCAGGATTACTAGTAGAGTGAGCACCACATCATGGTAAAGCAGCTTCGTAATGGAATAATTAGAAAAAATAGCCCATAGGTCAACTTAAGCGTGATAAGAGACATCTTGACGCTGTTAAAATCGGGAGGCGAAAGGCACTGAAACCTAACACACAGCGGCAGAACTGTCGAGACGAGAATCACCGTGCGGAACATTTGAAAAATACGCAGGTTCGAATTATAATTGCTTAAAATATTTACAAACTTTGCTCCAAATATCCTGTGGTTTCTATTAGACAGGCATCATGATGTAGTAGCGCTAAAATCAGAGTTTTCTACATTTTACTGTGTTATTTTTCGAATTTCCTGAAACACTGGTGACTTGAAGAGAACATACTTTAGATAACCTCGTAAACATCTCGTGGTGGTACACCTGGCAAAGTAGGCGACCAAGCAATTGATCCGCCGCTGCCAATCCAGGTATTCATGATATTGAAGGCCCGCTTTGTTGTTATAAAAATCATATGTTGGCACACATTTAGAAGTACTTCATCTAGGTATTCTAGGAAATCTTGTTGTTGGAAATGTAAATATTCAGTCAGAGCTTAAGGTTTAAAGACATGCGAATAAACTAAAAATAAGAAATGGAAACGATAGAAATAAAGGAATAGAAGATTATGCTTAGCCGTCAATTACCTAACAATCCACATTCCGCATTTAATGAAAGCTATATTGATTTCTAATTTGTTGAATGATTTTCTACTGCTTTCGCATGGTCAAGATCATGATAATTCGAAAAGTATTGGTCCAATACAAAAAATGTAAAGGAACCCTTTGTGGAGGTTTTAGTGTACTATACTCTGCAGTCCGTGGGAGTAAATTTTGAAACACCCCGTATATTACAATAAACATTAAATTTTAACCTGGCTTACTTTATTTTGGTGCACTCATAGCAACAACCATAATAGTCTAAAATGTAATCTAATAAATTACGTTACAAATATGAATAGAATCGTATAAATAATTTTGGTATAATTAATCAAATTATTTCCTCTTTCAAGATCTTTGGGAGCTGTTGAAACGAAGCAATTTTGGCCACAGGTAACTTTAGTTAAATTTCTTTGTTTTAACTTCACCTTTTCTGTGCAGATATGTTTTGGCTTTGTCATTATTGCAAAATTTAACTGCATGACCATGTTTATTACATTTAAAGCATCACACTAATGTTGCTCGAAAGAAAATCGTTTTTCGTTTTATCCGTTTTCGATTCCAAAATAGTTGTCTCCTAGCAGGGATTTTGTCATAACTTTGGATTCGAAGAGCTCATAATTTCCATGACATCTTCGATATCTGTCTGGGATCTTATATAAGTATTAATTTCGGCGCGCCGGTTTGCAACTTTATTCTCAGAATAACTTCTTAAATTTTTATTTATATCTACTTTTTAAAATTTTTTAATCTAGTCGCCGATATACTTGTTTCTATACAGCATGCAAATATGACTGGAACACACTAATACTTGCTTTCAATCTGTTCATAATAGTAGTAGACGAAGATAACTTCTGGGAAATAATCTAAGCCATAGTTATGCTTTGATCTACTTCTCCTTGGTTTTTCACTTTTTAGTTTGATTTTATGTCTTAGAACTATGAAGTCATTTACTTTTTATTTAATAGCTCTGGCGTGATATTATTGTCCTCAGCTCCTTTTTTTCTTTCTTTATTGCTTTAACGCTTTATTTATCTCTGTTACGTCTCTGTTCGCCGCTGAACTAGCGACCCAATCGATCACAAAGTTATAGACAACTTTGTGATCGATTGGGTCGCTAGTCTAATGCGATATTCTTCTCTTGTGTTCCTTCTTGCCTTCGTGTGGCGCACTAAAATGATTCTCTATTCTTTCTTATCTGGTGTTAGTCCTTTTATTTCGTTCCACGATTGCATTTTTATATGTATTGGTCTTTTCCATGTTTCTTGTGCCTTATTCCTCTTTCTCACTTCTGTTGGGCTCCAGTCTTGAGCTGTTTTGCAATGCCTCCTTTTCTTCTTTCTTCAGATCTTCACGCTTCAGGGTCCCTACATGACGAAAAATATGTTTTCCCAATTGATTCCGCCTGCTGCCCGTATAGCTCAAAAACTGTTTGTTGAAGGAAGATGGTATTTGGCATGCGGATCAGATGTCGACCTAGCTAGAAATTGAATATACTTTCGGTCATGCGTATACAGGGTGAACACTTTAAAAGAATAAAATGTTGTCTATTTTTGCTTTAATTCAAGAACTATTAATTCGATTATAGTAATATTTTTCACATAGGTCAGGTTTTTACCCTTGTTGAAAATGAAACCCAACACACTCAGAGTGAATATCGTAAATGGGACAGAAATGGGTAGCGATACTTACATGCAGCCATAATCAAATAAAACCATGTTTTCGGGCTGG
Organism: Agriotes lineatus; assembly: GCA_940337035.1. Classification (NCBI taxonomy): domain Eukaryota; kingdom Metazoa; phylum Arthropoda; class Insecta; order Coleoptera; family Elateridae; genus Agriotes; species Agriotes lineatus. The sequence goes on from CALNHX010006714.1 coordinate 2,771, forward strand.
GCTAACGAGTAAAGAGTGAGTCGAATCCCACCGCCTGCAATGTTTTTTTTTATTTGTAAATTGATGTAACTCGGATTACCAAGTGTTTCTTTTTGTTCCTTCCTTCCTCTTAATAATTTAACAACATTAAAATATTTCTATCGCTAGTGTCCTTTGATTTTTAAAAATGCCATAACTTGCACTTGCAAGGGAAGTTCTGAGTAAAGCCCTTTACAAATTTTTATTTCTGTTTTGGGTTTACCTCTACTTTCAAGTTGTATATCTTTTTTCTTTATTTTCGTGATTTTATTCATTTTCTGCCATGTAATGTTTGTAATCCACGTTAACAACATTAAAATATTTCTATCGCTAGTGTCCTTTGATTTTTAAAAATGCCAAAACTTGCACTTGCAAGGGAAGTTCTGAGTAAAGCCCTTTACAAATTTTTATTTCTGTTTTGGGTTTACCTCTACTTTCAAGTTGTATATCTTTTTTCTTTATTTTCGTGATTTTATTCATTTTCTGCCATGTAATGTTTGTAATCCACGTTAACAACATTAAAATATTTCTATCGCTAGTGTCCTTTGATTTTAAAAAATGCCAAAACTTGCACTTGCAAGGGAAGTTCTGAGTAAAGCCCTTTACAAATTTTTATTTCTGTTGTGGGCTTACCTCTACTTTCAAGTTGTATATTTTTTTCTTTATTTTCGTGATTTTATTCATTTTCTGCCATGTAATGTTTGTAATCCACTGTTTTCTTTTTTCGTTTGAAAGGTTTTTTTTCTAGATATATTTAACTATATGCCTCTGTTTCTTCTTTTTTGTGTCTTTCCTCGCACTCTCGTGTGACTTGAGTTATAAATACGATACATTTTTATCTCTTCTTATTTGAGCCTTGCTTGACTGTATCTTCTTCTTTTTTTGACTTTATTACCCATTGCCGCTATTTTTATATTTATTCTTGCTCTTGCTAAGAGTTAATCTGATGATATATCAGATCCTCTAATTACTATTATACGTCCTATAGTGACTGCCTCTACATTTCGGAGATTGGAATACTGTCTCTTTGATGTTTAGTTTTACCATCTGGAGCTATTCATGTTTTTTTTTGTATGAACTTGTGTTTAAGTAAGCGGCTACCTATAGCGAGTTCATTCTGCTCAGATAACTCTATAAAGTATTTTTTTCCAATTTTAGCTTTTAGGTTTTCGATTACCATTACAATGTCTCGTCTAGTGTGTGTTCGGCCGTTTTCTTTATGTTTCTCATTGGTTGGAGTGCATATACTAATAATTATCGTATGGTCAAATGATGATTTAAATTTCGGTTTGACTATTCTGTCCGAAATTCATTTCCATTTCAGTAGCACAGCTGCGCTTTTTCCTCATGAAAATTACCACTCCTTTATTCTGTTGGGTTGCTGCTTTTTGATTACCGGCCTTCGCCTGTTGTTAGTCTAAACGTTCCCTTTATCTTCCATCTTGTTCCACTAGCTAGTAGTAGTAGCATTTATTTTGTCGTTTGTGGTCCTGTACGTTTTTGGATCTTGTAATCCGTCTATCTTTTTTCTTTAAGTATGCTTTTTTATATTTTTTAAGAAGGAAGTATTGTGATCTCTGAAAATCACTTTCCTAGATTCTTAAGATCTTCTCGTTTTAGGGTCTCTAGATGACGAAAAACATGCTTTCTCAACATAGTCTGTCTGTTTGCATGCGTGTTTGTTTCTGGCGGTATAGCTCAAAAACTATTATCAAATATGGTTTTGGTCAAATATACGAAGGCTGAGCACCTTAAAAAATGAAAATTTGTTTATTTTTGCTGTAACTCAAGAACTATTACTTGCATGTATAATGTAGTATATGTATAATCCATAACTTTATTTTACCTTGCTGTGTAGTGGCTGGTGCTTTATACGCTTGCGTCTGGCCGTACCATGCTCCGAATTCGGGTTACAAAGCTGGAGCGCACCTTTTGTGCTTGCGCAGCAATCAAATTGTGAGGTGTGTGTTTTGGTGATGTGTTGACCTTGTTACTCTATCTCTTAGGTCAGTGGTTCTGAGTAGAGTACAGTTAATTTGGTACGTAACTGTGAATGGTCTCACCGAGCCTGATTCCAATTGCCAAGGTTGCGGAAAAATTTCGACCCCAGCGGGATTCGAACCGAGGACATGATTAATGCAAGCCTAGAGCTTTCCCAGCTGCGCTACCCGGCTTCTCGAACTATTACTTACGTAAAAGTAATATTTTGCATATATTGAGATAGTTTTAAGCCTACAACTTGGCTCTGTTAGCAGTGCAAGATATTTAATCAAGTCAATAAAGCACAGAGTTAACATATTTTATGAAATTGCAAATTAAACAATAATACCAGTTTTAAATGCATTGGTGCATGCGAGAGGTAGTAATTAAACGGATAAAAGCACGCATAAGCAAAGCACATTTTAGAGAATTTGAATAAAGTAATATCATTAAATAAAATAGGTTTGTGTAATTTAACAATAGGCCAAACAAAATTAATTGACACAAAAGGTTTGTTATGTGCAGACAAAATGAGAGTAATTATTAATAACAGTACAGGTCAGTGAATCGCAAGCAATCTGAAAGGTAAATAAGATCGGAATAAAGGATAATAGAAAATTGCAAAGAGCAATACCGAAATTAGGCAACAGAAAAGAAAGAAAGCGACCAGCGTGTGTAAATTTGAACTCAGTTTCCAGTGCATTAATAAGACAAAGTGAAAAAGCAGAGCAGTGATTTTAAAATATTTGTGTGCGTAACGGAAGGAACAATGATAGATATAAGCAAAGGGCAATTTTTTTAGATTTAAGAAAATGTTAATTTAAAATTTATATTTATATTTAATCAAACTTTACTCCATTTGTGTATTTTGATATCAAAACTAATTTCTAATTAACAAAAATTATCGCGGTAACATAGCAACGCGATGCGCTTTTGTAAATGAAGAGAACAGTTTATATTAAGACAAGCGAAATTGTACTCCTTTAAAATTAATGTTTTTACGAGAATAAACGTGTTTACCAGTTTTAAAAGTGTTGCATTTTATTATACGCATTATTACCCAGCTGTGGAAGTGTTTGTGGTAGTTTCCGCCACGATAAAAGTATACATTTTTCCAATCTCATCTCCGAGTGTATCGGTCCGCCGACAACTGAAATTTGAGAACTTCGATTCCGGCACAATTAAGCAGCTGAAGTTAGAGGTCTGCACGGCATCACATCAGCGGGGTCTGCAGGAGCATCCTCAGTGAGAGTTGCAGCCAGGGGAGCGTTTACAGCAAAGAAAAATCAACGGCGTCACCCTCCGATCATCTTCGTGCCAAGTGTGGAAACCTTTACGAGGTAGGAATTAGCTATAAATTAAGGGCCAGAGTTCCGGAAACTTATTAACCCAGATACTGCTGAAGTGGTTTTTCATTGACACAAGCGAATATAATGACAATCATTAAAAAAATTTACCTTAAAGGCGTTAATTATTAGCATATTGAACGATTGCGTCAAATTTTATGCAAAAATAATGATGTCCTTTTAAAAGGACAGTAGGGTAATCAGCTACTAAGAAGGGGTTTTATTTTTTAATTTTTATTATTCAATTATAAACATTGCAACACACTTTGTAAAATAGGAAACCCTTATTGATACATTCTATAACAGGATACATATAAAAAAAGAAACAAAACACAAAAACGAAAACAAAATTATTGGCTGTGGTACAATTTGAAGCAATCTTTCGGATGCAACGCAACTTGGCATTTTTCGCATTGAAACTGCACTTTCTTATGGCATTGTCCGCAACGACTTTGCTTTTCTTTGTATACAACCAAATGGTCAATTCGGTCATATCTGGAAAATTCATTTGCCAATCGGGAAGGTTTGGCAACTCCTCTTCTTGTGGACTTTTTATAAGTCTCCAGCAGGTTCATTGCGACTGCTCTTCGAAAACTCAGCTGATCCTTGGTTCCCCTGTTCAATCTATGTAGCTGCCAGGCATTTTGCATAGCCATGTCAATGCACTGGCAGATCAAAGGGAAATACCACTTTTTGCCTCGAATAGAAATCCGGTATAAACTTATGTTCTGGTCGCACCTGTCGACTCCCCCCATATTTACGTTGTAGGTTTTGATTATACCAGGTTGCTCAATATTGACTCTGCTTTTTTCTTTGTGAGAGTATCTCTTCACTTGATTGGTGGGGTGAACTTGGAGAGCATTGGATGCAACATTTACCACACTGTTGTCATTCCACCTGCAGATGATAATTCCGTTATTTGATCTTGCAAAGTCAAATGTCCCTCTGGCAGTTTTCTTCATGTTCTTGCTGTCAGGTAGGGGACATTTTCCTGTTCGATTCTCTCGCACCGTACCAGTAGCTTTTATACCACGATTTTCAAGTTCACTCAAGAGAGGAATGGACGTGAAGAAATTGTCAAAGTAGAGATGAAATGTTATATTTTGCCAGCGGCTCTGCAAAACATCTGCATATTGGAGAATAACGCTAGATCTTAATCCCATACTTTTGTAATTTTCTGGCAGAGTTGTAGATGAACCTTGATAAGGATGGAACCAATTCACGTAGCCTAGACGCGTAGTTGCTGTCCAAAACTTATATCCCCATCTAATGGGTTTGCCGCGTATAAACTGTTTGCAACTATGTCGCCCGTAATAAGGGATCATGGACTCATCAATGCTGTGATTTTCTTGCAAAGGTGCAAATTCAATAAACTTTTCATTCAGCAGGTTCATTAGCGGTCGAACTTTCGCAAATTTGTCATCTTTTTGCAAATCGGTATTATCACAACAATGTATGTTTTTCATGATATAGTTGAATCGATCCCGCGAAATTGCAGAAGTAACGACTGTATTGTGCGTGTCGTTCAAATTCTCCCAGAACATTTGTCGCCGTGGTAAAACCACGTACCCACTGAGAATTAGCACTCCTATAAAACATCTAAGCTCGTCCTTGCTCATGTCACCAACCGCATTTTTTTGAACCGCATACAAGTTTGAATAATTTAGAATGAGAGATATAGTTTCATCGTCAAAGAAACATTCGAATAATTGCAATGGTGTCAAGTGATTTGTTGCTCCAGAATCACTTGCAAATTCTCCAAACATTTTTGGACCCAGATCTTGCTTAGTCCAAGAAAATGGTGTTTGTTTGGATTTTGTGGGCTTACGTTTTTTTTCCGGCGGGCGGGGCAAGTCATCCTCCGATTCAATCTCGTCCCCAGAGGGATCTTGGTAGACAACAGTTTTGGTGAGGTTTCGTTTTACTGTCGACAGGGGCAGGTCATCCTCGGAATCATCGTCCTCCGATTCGGCATCTTCCCCGGACAGATTTTTGTCGATGATGATGTCTACATTGGAGCGCAGTTGACCTCCAGGTAGGTTATTCATGGTGACGTTGTCTTCGTCGCCAGAATCCTCATCTGTTACGACGGCGTTTGCATTCTCAGGTGGATAGAGGACAATTCCATCTGGGAGTGTCGGAATATCATCCAGATTTTCCAACTCCTCCAAAAGCTCGTGAAGCTTCAAAGGTCGTCTATAAGAAATTATAATCATTATTTTACAAATGCCACAATCCCTGGAGGGCCCTACAGGTGATGTGAAATACCAATTTACTTGACTGAACACTTCGGTAAAAAGCGGAAAATACAAAAAAAACAACATACCAAAAAATGGAAATTGCACTCATATTACCCTACTGTCCTTTTAAAAGGACGGCCATATTTGATATCAATTTCTAAAGAATTTTTTGAGGTTATGAAATAGTGGATCAAGCTGATGGCAGTACATAGTTTTAGCCATCAAATACTTGCATGCAATACATTATAACAACAACAATATAGATAATATACTTACTTCCAGTAATCCATGTCGCGTCAAAAATAATAAACCTCAAACAAACACTTATCACAACTCTACCTCTTGGAATTGGCGCGAACAGTAAACGACATTAGCGCACGTGATTCTTCCCAATTGTAATACTGGTGGCGCCATCTATGTAACTTTTCGCGAAACTTTTGAAAATAATTAAAACGTTAGTGTCCTTTTAAAAGGACAGTAGCTGCAAGTGGGTTAAAGATTGAACCTTGCTGAAGAGGCCTATCGCATATCCAGCTACGCCGTAATAATCCAAAAGTTGCATAGCGTCATCAAATTTTGTGAAAAATTGGCGGATTTGCAAGCAGCAGAAACAAGTGAATGGATGGCGTCCTATCTACGTCATTCCTGTAACAATGAAGTAGAGGTTTTGTTGCCAAGCGATAATTGAATCAAATTGCCTGACGATTCCTTGTTAATTTCACGATTCTTTTTTAAACATTCAAGTAATTGCTGTTGCACTGGCGAGGTTTTTGTGTCATCTGACAGATTGTAAATTTTATCTACCAGAAGCGCGTATATGAGCTACTCAAGGACGAATAACCTAAAATGAACTACTAATTTGTGTATATAGTGAAATTCTGCACCCAACCTGAGATAAGCAGTTTTGTGTTTGCCGAGAGCTAGCTTAAATAATATTGCAGTTCAATAAAATAGTAAGAAAGGGGCATTCAACCATTTTATTTTGAACATCAGCTAATACATTTTATTTTAACTAGCCTTAAATTACTGACAAGCAAAGTGAGTACAGTATAAAAATCAACTTGAAAATTGTGTAGTGATTTGCCCTAATTTTACTTATTAATTTTGTACCAAAATAAACATAATAAACAGACGGGTAGGTCATTGTAATATGTCAGATTTTTACCCAACAGGTACAGGATGAACATCGTAAATAGGACAAAAATGTACAGCGATTACCACGTCCTTCATAATGCAGCCACAAGCGAATAAAATTGGTGCGTGGGCTGGGTTAATCGTTAAAGCGTCATACTAGCAATCAGCTTCCGCCTAGGAGCGCGCCTGTAATCAATATTTTTTAAAAATTTAGACATGGACATAATTAGCATTACTAAGTGTTTTCGTTGACTGTTTTAGTATTATTAGCAACACGTAAATATATTTTTACCTATTTTGTACATAATTTTTAACGCTGTTACTGTGCGGTGAGCTCTATTTATTAAAGGCTTTAAAACACTTTCTTCTTCTGCGACTTTTTATCTACAATCCTGTTTTTAAAAATACATAAGTTATTTTAATTAGATTAAGTCCACCTATGTGGTGGGCTCTTCCGAGGAAAGTTTCGTGTAAACCCATTTACATATTTTTTCATGGATTTATATTCTTTTGTAGCTTATTTTGGTCATATTCCCATTTTTCTCTTCTCTTGCTCTTTCTCTTGTTGCCGCTTGCATTAATTTTTTTTCTACCATTCGGTTGTTTTCAACATACATTTTTCTGTATCCCAGGTAGCTATTGTTTCCCATTACATTCATTTTTTGGTCAAAGTTGGCTAGTGTTCTTACGATTACTTTTCTTTCCGGTTGGTTTCTGTAATTGCGATCGTTCCCTATCTCTTCTCTTAGAAATGTTTATACTTTTTCCATTATTTTTCCAGCTTGTAACTGCTTTGCCTTTAATTACTTTTTATTCTTCGTATTTCTTTGTTGTCCAGCTTCTGTTCCAGTTCTCTCACCCTCTTTCACATTTGCTCATTTTCTTTCACTCTACTCTCCTTTTTAGCTCTTTAAATTTTCTCATCTATTCGTTGTTTCTTCCTATTTCTTCCTGTAGTTTCCTAACTGCTACATTCTTCATTTCTTCATTATTTATCTTGATATATCCTTTAATTTCTAGCAGCTGTAGTTTTATAATAAAACGCTTTATTTACCTATTCTATATTTATTTTATTTACTTCAGTATTCTAAAATTTCATCAACTCTTTTCCGTGATTTTGTCCATTCATTGTTGTTGTTTAAACTTGTTCTTTCTAGCCTTTCAATATTTTTTAGTTCGCGATTATTATTTCTAATATTCTTAATTTGTCTGGTTTACAACTTTGTATTATTCACACGTAAAAATATGTCCTGAGACTTGGCGGGTTAGGACTGCCGAAATATCTCTTTCCAGTCATCTCGCACATCGTCAAGGGCGTACTGGGTGAAGTGGTTAGCCTTCGACGACTGCCCTACTGTCCCTACTTTCACAATTGTAATGTTGGTACTCAATTTTTAAAGTGACGGGGCGGGTCGCTCGCCAGTTTCCAGATGTGGGGATTGAACCCCGTACCGCAGCACCGCAGCCGAGCTCCCTAGCCGCTCGTCCACGCTGGGGCTCTAAAATAATTAGGGAGTCAATAATTTAACATTGAAACAGTTATGCTATATCGCGGAAGTTACCGTCCTGCATTATTTTCTAGAATTTTTTAATTGTTTTAGTGTACATTTTATTTGCCGTCAGATAATGTCAGGAAATTCTTTTAGAACTATACATTACGGCCTTTTTCTGTATGCTGTCGTGTAGCATAGTTTAGACCCTCGTAATTTATATAGTTTTTGATACTATACTAATCATAAGGCGACTTGTAATTGTTTTACCACCTTGTTTTTTAAGTATTTTTGTAGTAAGTAGTTTAATATGTTGCTGCTCATAGTTTCTTTGGTGTACAGTAATTTAATTCGAAATCTGACTAGGTTTGCAACAGGTATTCCAAATATATTTATTTGTTAATGCCTTCAGCTGTGATGACTTAATATGGGCATAGATAAACTGATTAAACGTAGATAAGGACAATGTAGATTTTACCAAAAAAAGGCAAAAAACTTTCTTTTGATTTTTTTTTCGTTAGAGATATCAGCATGACTAGTAAAATTAACCTATCAGTTTCTTGGAAATCGGCTATGGCTACTAACGTATGGGTCATAAGTTTTGAGAAAAAGTGGCCTTGAAATTTCTGCTCGATTTTGATCGAGTTGTCGTGAAACCGGTAAACAAATCGTGTTTTGTTGTTATTGAGATTAGTTTTCATGTTGTTAAAAGATCTAAAATTAACCATTAATTTTCGTTTGAATAAAATTTCGTTATTTTGCTGATTAAGCATTTTCTCAAAACTTATGACCCATACGTTATTATAATTGTAGTTAATCGATATTAATAATTGACAAGAAAATTTTTATTTAAAAAGTAGTATTTTATGATGGAATTAACATGTAATTTTCAGGTACCATTTTAAAATAGAAGATAATGCCAAATGACATTGTGCCTGTATACTCGCATTACCATTTAAAGGCTGTAATTGATAGTTTCCTGGAATCTGTTAGGTAATGCAACATAATTGTGGAGCATAAAGTTGCACTGTGTGTAGCCGTTTGACAGCTAATTGCATTGATAATTTTCTAAATGTAGCTTTTTAAGCAACATTAATAATTTTAGCAATATAAAGTAAACTTTAAAGTATTGCATATTCATTACAGAACGGGAAATTATATTCTACAATTTTTTATAATACAGGAAGGATGTAGTGTAATCCAGAATAATGAAATATTTGAAGTTAAAACCAGTTATAATAAACTTATTGCAGCTTTTTATGTCTGTCGTTATTTATCAATTGGAGGTTGAACAAGCTTGTCGGTTGAAAAACAACAGACCCGTGTTAATAAATTTAAACACAAAGTTGACAAGATTCGTCATCATCACCTCGTTGGGAACATCATCTGCATGTCGAGTCTAATTTAGTCAAAATTAAATTTTAGTTGTAGAACTGGTTAATATTTAAATAATTCTGCGTAGCGAAAAATAACACAAAAATTGCTGAACCCAAAAATAATACTTACAAAATTCTATGCCATTTATTCGAACAATTTATATTTATAAAAATACGATAGTAATTTAGATAATGATTCAAATTGCTTTTAAATCGTATTTTACCGAACTTGTGCTCTGTCATTATTCATCAACAGTCTCGCGTAATTGTGATGAAAATAAAACTAGCGCAACTATGACTTGTATCAGTTGATAAAGTGCTTGAGAAGAAACAATGAGTACTTGAGAAGTAAATAGATAATAATTGCGAACACATCGTAGCCTTGATCCACAAAATGTTTGCATATATATATATTTATACTTAACTATTTTTTACTTGCATTGTGTTTAAGAATTTCTGCAAGTATTTTAGTTTTATGTCCCATAAATATCCACAGCTTTTCTCTTTCTTTGCCGATTTTGTAAATAATTGGCCTACAGTGAGCATTTCTCCTTTTTTTAAATTAGTTGTTTATATTTTATGTTTAAAAACCACTATCCTTTTAAGCTTAAATTATACCATTAGTATAACACTTCCTAATTATGTAATTACACACATATATTTTCTAAATTTTAGGTTTGTTGGCAAATACTTGCTCCATTTCGTAGTATACAATTATAATAGGTAACTTCTAAAATAATTTTTGGATAAATAGGGAACTAAAATTAAACTTTTGGAAATAACTAGACTAACACCGGAAATACGCCTAACAGTTTTAAACCAAATAAAATGTTAAGATAATCAATTTTATAGATGAAATAACGCAATAGAAAGTTTGTAAAAATAACAAGCAAAGGCGTAAAAACAAGAATTTACTATCATTTAGTAGGCAATTCATAAAATTAATGTGTTCAAAGACTTGAAATTTGGAATGCGAAATCAGTTGCATAAGCAAGTTTGTTTATAGATATAATATTTGCAGACTTTTTTAGATATTAAACTGGGAAGTTTTATTATTATTTATGTCTTATGTTATTACTATTAGTTTTCGATCATAAACAGCATTTCGTGAACACCTCTATTTAAAAGTAGGTTTGCAGACGTTGTCTATTTGCAGCCTTCATTACGCTCGGCTGCAAAATTTAGTCGCAGTCTGCAAATAGCTACATTCAAACCTTGGTAGAAAAATAAGTATGACAATCTGCATTTATATTTGTGATAGGTTTTAAAGATTCTGAAAAGAGGAACTAGAAATAGTAAAATTGCATTTGCTTTTCGTTGATCTTTTATAAGGCAAAATGTTTTTTTTAATAAACTGGTATAAAATATAATTGTAAGTTTATACAAATTTAGAGTAAGTTTTGTTATTTAAATAAATTTATAAGGCCTTTGAATGGGGGTTCCTGTCAGTCTATGTCAAATTCAGGGTTAGTAGGTTAGGTTTTGTTTGTTATTTGAGACAGACTGACCTAACCTGCTAACCAGGAATTTGACATAGACTGACAGTACTACCAACAAATACCAACAGTAAGTTATGATTTATAATATTATAATACACGTCTGACTCTTGACCTATATACTGCAACCTAAATCAGCATGATTATAGCGTCATAATAAGAAGATGACGGATAATAATTCTTTATGGTACAAGTGTCTTATATTACAAATAATCCACGAAAAAAAGTTCTCTCTAGTGCATTATTTGTAATAACACACGCGTGCCGTACAAAATTTTATTCAACAACTCAATAAATATCGAAAAAGCATACATTTTGCATTGATAGTTGTCAAAAGTCAAAGAGACAAATTAATTGAAAGTATTTGTAAGCCACTGGAATGAGTGAAATAATTATAGGTCACGTGCGAGTTATTTATTATGACCCACTATGTTAGGGGTAATGTGGGTTATGATGGAAACAAGCTAGTAATAGCCCAGTTTACTTGTTTAAAATCGATCTAATAAAACACCATATTACTATTGAGTAATGGATAATAGTTATTTAATAATAAACGACAGAAAAGTTGTGCTTTCAAGGCCGTCCGGTCGAGAGCGCTATAATTGTAATAACACTCCCGTGCCATACGAAATTTTAATTAACAACTCAATAAATCCCAAAAACGCAAAAATTTTGTATTGACAGTTATGAAAAGTCAAAGTGACAAATTAATTGCAAGTATTTGTAAGCCACTGGAATGAGTGAAATAATTATAGGTCACGTGCGAGTTATTTATTATGACCCACTATGTTAGGGGTAATGTGGGTTATGATGGAAACAAGCTAGTAATAGCCCAGTTTACTTGTTTAAAATCGATCTAATAAAACACCATATTACTATTGAGTAATGGATAATAGTTATTTAATAATAAACGACAGAAAAGTTGTGCTTTCAAGGCCGTCCGGTCGAGAGCGCTATAATTGTAATAACACTCCCGTGCCATACGAAATTTTAATTAACAACTCAATAAATCCCAAAAACGCAAAAATTTTGTATTGACAGTTATGAAAAGTCAAAGTGACAAATTAATTGCAAGTATTTGTAAGCCACTGGAATGAGTGAAATAATTATAGGTCACGTGCGAGTTATTTATTATGACCCACTATGTTAGGGGTAATGTGGGTTATGATGGAAACAAGCTAGTAATAGCCCAGTTTACTTGTTTAAAATCGATCTAATAAAACACCATATTACTATTGAGTAATGGATAATAGTTATTTAATAATAAACGACAGAAAAGTTGTGCTTTCAAGGCCGTCCGGTCGAGAGCGCTATAATTGTAATAACACTCCCGTGCCATACGAAATTTTAATTAACAACTCAATAAATCCCAAAAACGCAAAAATTTTGTATTGACAGTTATGAAAAGTCAAAGTGACAAATTAATTGAAAGTATTTGTAAGCCACTGGAATGAGTGAAATAATTATAGGTCACGTGCGAGTTATTTATTATGACCCACTATGTTAGGGGTAATGTGGGTTATGATGGAAACAAGCTAGTAATAGCCCAGTTTACTTGTTTAAAATCGATCTAATAAAACACCATATTACTATTGAGTAATGGATAATAGTTATTTAATAATAAACGACAGAAAAGTTGTGCTTTCAAGGCCGTCCGGTCGAGAGCGCTATAATTGTAATAACACTCCCGTGCCATACGAAATTTTAATTAACAACTCAATAAATCCCAAAAACGCAAAAATTTTGTATTGACAGTTATGAAAAGTCAAAGTGACAAATTAATTGAAAGTATTTGTAAGCCACTGGAATGAGTGAAATAATTATAGGTCACGTGCGAGTTATTTATTATGACCCACTATGTTAGGGGTAATGTGGGTTATGATGGAAACAAGCTAGTAATGGCCCAGTTTACTTGTTTAAAAACGATCTAATAAAACACCATATTACTATTGAGTAATGGATAATAGTTATTTAATAATAAACGACAGAAAAGTTGTGCTTTCAAGGCCGTCCGGTCGAGAGCGCTATAATTGTAATAACACACCCGTGCCATACGAAATTTTAATTAACAACTCAATAAATCCCAAAAACGCAAAAATTTTGTATTGACAGTTGTGAAAAGTCAAAGTGACAAGGGAGTAAGTTAAGAAGTTACAAGTCACGTGTGGGTTATTTATTATAGCCCACGCTGTTAAAGGTAACGTGGATTATGATGTAAACAAGCCAAATAACCTACAGTGCCAAGGGCAACGTGAATTATTATGTAAACAAGCTAGTAATAGTTGACTTGTTTAAAAAGAACTAGTAAAACACCATATTGCTATTGAGTATTGAATAAATGAATTTTACCAATGCTGGGAGGTCTAATATGGCATCAATCGCAGCATTTGCAAAATTAATTTTATTGTATTTTATAGAAAGATTATGTTAGCGTGTCATTAATACAAAAACCTTTGGTTCTTAATGATAATGTTTATTCAAAATTATCTGCGACCCTCAAACTTTTTTTACAAAAACTTTAATCTGCTTTTTTCGAAAACTGTCCTCTTTTACCAGTTAAAATAATTGCACAATTATTAAAGTTATCCTGTATACTTTTATGTGTGCAACCAATTGTATAATCTGCAGTTTGGGTTAACTTTTTAATAAAACATTACTACTATTGCTTAAGCAAGTTTTTTATAAATCTAATTTTGTTAACTATGTTAAACGTAAAGGTGGTCTACTATCCAGTGGCGTAACTATAGGGGGCGATGTGGGTGTTGGATCACCTCCTAGAGGCTTTAGGAATAACTAAGATTTGTTTTAAACAAACAATCTAAAATTAAATTTTATTACTGTGTAATTTAATATCATTATTACATCCGGACCCAACCATTTTTATTAATTTACAATTTTTGTAGCAAGTATTTAGTGTCTGTAATAACTTACTCATGTATTACGGCTATTAAAAAAAACAAGTAATATCCAATGAAACTGCTTTGGATTTAAATCAAGCTCTTATCAAAATGAATAGGTACTTATACTATCTATTTGGCAATAAGAAACAATAATGTTAGACTGGTTAACATTTTTTATTTATTAAAAAATACTGATTTTTGTATCAATTAATCATACTAGAACAAGGGAACCACTTCATTACTGGAAAGTTCAGTATATCAATGGCATGCCTTAAAGGTGACATAATTTTTGTAGCCCTTGAAGTAGCACTCTGAACTTTTATTAATTCTATCAATTTCTTGATATATTTCCTAATAATGCGATACGTATCTTTTACTACGTAATAGTCGTTCAAATGACGGCATTGCGCCCTGTTTCGATACAAACTTCACATTGCATCAGCATTATCTTATTTTTCGCCATATTTTCTAACAATGTAGAAGGTTTTAAAAACGTAATAATCGTTCAAATGAAAAGACATTGCTCCTTATTTGATTGTGATTTAAATTGCATCAGCACTAACGGCTGAGTTTGCAACTTTTCAATCTAGATTTATCTAAAAAGCCATACTCATAGCCTCATTGTTTAGAAACATCAAATCTACACAAATACATTTTTTATACGAAATAAATTGTACTTATCTCGAGTCTCATTCACTATTATATTAAAAACGTTACAAAGAAAATGTAATCTAAAGAGCAAAAACTTTTCTTTAAGTTAAATACCATGTACATGCACTGTATGACGTCTGTAATGCTAATCCAGATTTCTATTATTAAACTGTTTAGAATGGATGCTAATTTGCTAATAACAAAGATATCCATTATAACAACAACAGTGAATCTGTATAAAGACTAGTGCAGTACTTTCAGTGCATAAATCTTTTTTCTGTATACCAAAATCTTGGTATTACAACGTTTGAAACAGAACAATAATTTCGTAGGATCTTCTTCTTCTTTTTCCGACCCTTATGCCCTCTGAGTGTTGGGTCCTCTCTATCCACTTGCAGAATCTGTCTCGCTCAGCTGCCATTCTTTCCACATTTCCTTGACTTTTTCTTTCAATTCTAGTCTTCGTTTCAAACGCTCTGACTATGTATGTTGTGGTTCTCTCCTGCATGGTTTTTCTTCCGGTCTCAATTCCAGTACTCCCCTATTCCTTCCCATCTATACTACGTGTTCGTATCATTTTATTCGTGTTTTATCAACTTCCAATATTAATCGTTCTAAACCTATCCCTTCTCCAGTAACTGCATTTCATATACCTACGATCTCTTTTATTTCTTTCAACCAATCTTCTTCAAAACAAGTAGTTCATCCCGCTCGCAGTTAATTGTCCATCGTCCACGTTTCTGATCCATAGGCTAAAGCTGATGTACATATGCTGTTATATATTCTTAGTTAAGTTCTAATGTTTACTTCGTTCCTTCTTATGATCGTTTTATGTAGGGTACAGTATATCTTGCTTGGTTTATTTGTCCTGTTTAATATCTCATGCGTAGTGTGTTTTATCGCCTCTTCTACCTTTTCCTTCCCGATATCTTTTTCCTACTTTTCTTCCCCAACTGTTTCTCCTATTTTTCTCCTTTTCATGTTACTACTATCTTTAAATGTATGGTCCAGGTATTTCTTCATATGGTCTTCCATTGTCTTTGTTGAATTTGGCTTCAAGTTCTCTTCCGAAGCTTTTGGTTTTGCCATTCGAATGGCTTCTTTTGCTTCGTTTTTTTTTTGGCTATGTAGTATTGCTTATCACGTTTTCGCTTACTGTCTTACGTATATCTTCCAATTGTTTTTTTGTTACACATTTCTTCTTTAACATTCTCATTGCACCAGTAGGTTCTTTTCTGGTTACCGTTCACTGCAGTGTTTCCGCAGATCTGTTCTGCTGGTTTTTGGTATTCTGTTGTTCAGTGCTCTCTACTTTTTTCTATGTCACACGTTTGGTTCTCCGCTGCTTCTTCTATCTCTCAGGGATTCTTCCAGTTTGTTTTAGTATTTTTTTCAACTTTTTCTAATTTTTTGAGTTCGTTGACTTTGTGGTAGTTTGTTTGTTTATTTGGATTTCTGTTGTAAAACTTGGTATCTGATATAGAAAGTATGAAATGCAGCGTCTCTTATTACTTTTATATGAACAATTGCGTAGTTTACTTCCCTATTGTATTATATGTTATGTCATAGTTAATACTTCCTGCAGTGGCGTAGCTCAAATAAGTGGCGGCGGGTAGCAGACTCTGTGACTGCGCGGCGACCATAAAAAGGGCAAACAAAAAATGTACGCTGATCAGGAAGGAAATGAGTCACCGTTTCCTCAGCCAAGTTTGCGAAACAAAATCAAAAACACCGCCGTGCCACTTCAGTTGTTTCTTTGTCCTTTGTTGGTACAATTTGCAGTGTTGCGCTACGTGAATCGTTTGAGAACGATGCTAAAAATGCAGGTTAAACACCGTTATTTATAAGAAAACACTTAACACTTTGTTCAGCGAGTTTCCAATTTTTTCAAAGGTTTTATTTTTTCCAAACGCTACAAAATACGCATTGACGGCGGCGATAACATCCTTATTCAACGATAATTTCTTTCCACCGAGCCATATTTTCAAGTTTGGGAACATGAAGAAGTCGCACGGTGCCAAGCCCGATGAATAGGGTAGATAAAGAATCTATTCGAAGCCTAAATCTTGCAATTTTTCCATTACGATGGTCTATTTGTGAGACGGCGCGTTGTCTTAGTAACAGAACAGTCAACAATCGCAGCAACCATCGAGCGCACAACGTTTTCCAGTGCATTTTTTGCAAGATATTGTGCATTCGCTCGGTTGAGATACCTACAGTCTGAGCAATCCCGCATACTTTTATTCGGCTGTTTTTCATAGCGATACCATGGATTTTGTTAACGATATCCACCTTGGTGGCCTCAACTCGGCTTCCAAAGCGCGTTCCATTTTCAGTAAATGTTCAGCCACAATTAAACTCGTTTATCCAGTCTTCAACGCTAATTAAGAGCCTCCTTGAATATCATTCAACTCCGCTTTGATCTGGGTGCCGTCCACTTTTTTAAATCAAAATGTTTTTATCATTTCACTGAACTATTTTTCTCCTTTTAGCGCAACTGTTACAATCTCTTTTGAAACGGCTACAGAAGGTAAATAACTGGCTAAAAGTTGACCTGACGTAGTTTGAAGAGTGACACTTGCTAGCTGTGACGTCACCAAATGGATTGTGGAGCAATCTCATAGAAATTTACAAAAGTTATCAAACGGTCGTCCTATAATATAATAAGCGTATTAATGCCGAGTGCCGATTTTACCAATATCAAAGTGTAAAACCGACCTAGGTGACGGCATACAATACGATACTTATCAGTTATGGTGATAATAGTATTCGTAAAATAGTACATTCTTAAAGCACTCCTTTTCTCTCAGATGATATTTTTTCAACTATTTTTTTTCGCCTTCGGCGCCTATATATTACCGGTGCCGGGCAACAATTGCAGCTCCAGAAGTCCCAGTAGCTACGCCACTGACTTTATGTTCCCTTTGTATTTTCTGAAAAGTAATCTTATGATGCATTTTCTTTCGATTAAAGTGATAGAAAATTTATTTTTTATCCAAAATACTATCATTCTTCTTTTTTTTTGTTTATTGCAGTTTCTTTTCCGAACTTTCCTAAAGTATCATGGCCTACTTTTTGTTGATTTTTTTTATCTTGCGTTCCAGTTTTCCTTTATAAATATATGATTACCTTTTCTCCTAACTTTATCGCTTTGGTTTTATAGTTCTTCGTGAATTGCTTCTATATCTTCGAAAGTTGCATTTTCTGTTGAAGAATATATCTGTGTTGTAGTTACCTCTTCTCGTAGTTCTAGATCTACATATATTATCCTTTCAATGTTTGCTTCCCACTCTTTTACTTAACAGGCGTTGGGCACGTTTAATAGTATTCCCTTTAATCCTTTCTCTCGTCCCTCCGATCCTTAGTAGATTATCTGGCATCCTTCCTCCTATGCTTGTCTTTTATTTCCATTAATTTTGGTTCACAAATGCCCAATATTTTCAGCTTGAATTTGGCCACTTTGTCTACTATTTCTACTTCTTTGTACTTAACTCTGTCACAATCCAGATTCCTATTCATACCCTTGTTTTGCACTTATTGGATTTTCCAAAAATCCTTCCATGTTTGAATTTTCTTAGCTTATGCGGGTAATTAACCAAGCCATGAGGGTCTCGTTACCTCGGTACAACTAGCATTTTAGTCCATGCCTGCTGCTGATTATTAATATTCAGAGGATTCCTGCCTCCAAGATTTCCACTTTCGAATCCTGTGTACCTATATTTATTATTATATATCTATCTTTAATGGGTGATTTCTTGATCAATTCTGAGATAAAAAGTTCATACAAACATGGGACCTAAACGGCTTCGTTTTCAAAATACAGGTTGTTAAAGTTTAAACATTTTTTTTTTCAAAAATTTTGAAAACGGCTAGAGGTATTATAATGAAACTTGGTGTAGGTTAGTGTTTCATAAAGTGGCATTGTTCGGTCAAAATAAATGTAATTTATTTCTACCAGTGGCGTGCATCGGGGCGACCTCAGTTACCTTATTTTAGAAAAATCCGGTACGCCACTGTTTTTTAGCCAAAAGTTTTGTAGCTATTGTAAGATTGTTTGTTATTAAATAATATTTTTTTTAAACTTCTTTAAACGAAGCCGTTTCGGCTCCATTAACGTCCAATGAAAGAGATTTGTCAATTTTCTTCGAAAAAGGTTTATTCTATAAAGAAAAAAGATACATCTTTTGTAGTTTCAATAGATAAAGCTAAAAAACTTGTCGTATTGGCTAAAAAACAGTGGCGTACCAGATTTGTCTAAAATAAGGTAACCGAGGTGGTCCCGATGCACGTCACTGGTGCTTCAAAATCCTGTATCTTGAAACCGAAGCCGTTTAGGTCCCATGTTTGTATGAACTTTTTATCTTAGAATTGATCTAGGAATCACCCCTTAAAGTTAATTTCTGCAATTCATTAACACCGTAGCACTTAATTAAATATTTGCTTATCTTGAAAGAACAACGATGCTTATTTTATTTTAACAAGCTTATATTAGTCGTATTACGTATTTCTGTAATATGCACAAAGCGCAGGCAGCATGGTTACTAACTGAAAATATCATGTAGTTTAGATACAGCTGACCTGTGTTTTTTCAGTGCAATGATTTACAATTACACTCTTAACCTTTGAGTTTTAGCATTTAGATTGTGTCAATAGCTGACAATAGTATTACAAAAGTAGTACAAAAACATTCCGAACATAAAACAATAACGTGAACAATTGAGCTTATCTCTTTTTACAAATGGAAGTAATAAACGTGCAAGCACTCTGTTACTAGAAGTCCATTGGAAATGCCCCAGCAATAAATGGGCAGTTTGAGTTTAGAAGGAAGATTGAAGATAATTAATATATGGTATTAAGGAGGCAAAATCCCTTTATCATGTATAACAATATTAAATTGAATATTTCTTCGTTTACTGTGAGCAAACAATCATAAAATAATAGATAATAGTTAAAGTTTTTTCTACGATGGTGTCAAAGCTGACAACTTTTTACACAGTTTTTAGTGTCAAAAGTGATTATTCATTCATTTCATATTATGTTTAGTTTAAATTTTGGTGTCGACGATCATTTATACTACTCGGGCAGTGCAACGGAGGTAATGGGCGCGAGCGACTTACATTAAGCTGTCCCGCATCTAACGATTCTGATTTAGTTAATTTAACTACAAATCCATTCTTGCTCCGAGAAAATTCTCTTCTATGGCCATATTTAAAACCATGTACACCTGGTTGCTAAGCAGGCTGTTAACTCGTCAAAAGTGACTATTTATACAACTTTTAAATTAAGAGTGTTAATTACGTACACTTTGTATGTCAACATAACAAAAATATTTAATACAGTGTTGCACCAAACTAGATTTTTATACGTACTTCTGTTACAATCGTAAAAAGAATATTGTATGTAACACGCACTTTTTGCTCTTGATTCATAAATAGCTTATGTTATGTGAACAAGTATACAAAGAGTATAATTTACAAAACATTTCCGGGAAATACATATTTTTATACCACCTGTATATTTAGTCAGTAAGACATCTATTAAGGAATGTGTTTTCAAATGCTGTTGATGTTGGCAGACTCAGAAGATATTCAAGTAAGAAGACGTTCAAGACATAGAATAAAAAGACATTTCCTATTACAATCAGTATCTTTCTAGTATCCAACTTTGATAAAGCACAGACTAATATTATTTGTACCTAAAATAGTTGTTAAAATTAGACACTCCCTCAGAGTAGGAGCAAAACTCTTTCTCCTTAATTAATATTTTTCACATTTTGGGTTTCTAAAGCAATGGATTGGATTTCCCTGATAAATAATATGGTTTGCCTCTATGTCTGTGATTTCAAAAATATAAGTGCTTAAAAGATATCTGCTTTTTTATTTATCTTTAATGATAGTAGTAGATAATGTGAAAACCGAACACTGATTGCTTGATTGATATGTGCATCAAGGTTGCTGCTACTTAGTACTTAGCATCTGTGTTATTGGTTTGTACCGCATCTCAACAAACGGCGATTACAACGCTGACGAGCTCAAACTCTCGGCGATTATTGTCATATGTAAGAATCGGGCTATTTGTTCTTAAGGTTATTTAAAAAAACGCAATGAAGAAAAATAGAGAAAGGCGTCAACCACTACAACAAAAAAAGCCAAACTCACACTCTAAATATAACTCATCGTGTACGAGAATATTGCTATAACACATAAAAAACGATCTATAAAAGTCAAGCACTAAAGCTTTAATTGAACAATAACTAAGCACTAATAATGGCTATGAGTTTCCGGGTAGTACGGTTATGACAAACCGCGATGCATCAAGGGACAGTACAAAGCTTGCAGGACCTCAGAATTTTCAGCTGTCACAAACGGAAGCGGTACCGTTGGCAAAATATCTGCATGTCGGCGCTAAACGAATACCTCGAGTAGATTGGCGGTTCATAACTTTTCCTCTCTTTTCTGGTCTACCCCTACGTAAGAGTGTAGTGACATCATGTTGCAAGTCTGTTGATAGCTTGCCTCCAGGATTTCCTGTTCGGGGCGTGATGGGCTGTTTCCTGTAAGCTCTCCCCGGTCAAGTTCTTTAGTTGATCCACCCATCGGGATGGGGAACGTCCCCTTGGCCTTCGGCCGTCGACTTTTCCCTCAATAATAAGTTTTTCCATTGCCTCTGGTCTCCTGGCAATATGTCCGAAGTACTTGAGGAACTGTTGGTTAACAGAGGTCGACAGTCGCCGAGTTGTCTAAGGATCGAAACGTTGGCGCGGCGTGCTGTCCATGGTATTCGCAGCATCCTTCTATAGCACCACATTTCCAGAGCGTCGATCCTATGGCGGTCTGCCATCTTCACCGTCCAAGTTTCTGCCGCGTATGTTGCGATGGGGAAAATAAGGGTTCGGACCAATCTCAGTTTCGTCTTGGCGGTGACGGAGGTATCTTTCCATATCTGAGTGAGTTTTGTTGTCGAATTCGTCGCCATTGCGATGCGTCTTCGAATTTCAGGCTCGCACTTGCCGGTGTTGGTGATGACAGATCCTAGGTATTCGAAGCGACTGACGACCTCATAGCCAGCGACTCTCATGGCATCTGTGTTATTGTTGTTGGGGCGGTCTACGATTATCACTTTGGTCTTCGAGTTATTAATTTCGAGTCCGTACACCCTACTCCGCATCTCTAGCTTCCGCACGACAGTTGCTAGTTCACGCTCGTCTTTCGCTATTATCAGGATGTCATCAGCGTAACGTAAATTGTTGATTTTCCTACCACCAACTGCGATGCCGCCACACTAGTCTTCAAGGACTTCTCTCATGATGTATTCGCTGTAAACGTTGAAGAGGAGAGGGGATAAGATGCACCCCTGCCTCAATCCAGCGGAGATTGAGAAGTCATCTGAGAGACTGTCGCTAACTCGCACCGCCGCCGTGCCCGAAGTGTACAGTCGTTGGATCAAGTGTACCAGGTGTCTCGGTGTTCCCATTTCAATGAGAATGTGCCAAAGCTTCGACCATTTCACCTTGTCGAAGGCTTTCTTATAGTCCACGAAGCACATAAACATCCTGACGTTGAATTGTCTGGCTTTCTCAACGAGCTGTCGAACGTTAAGGATCTGTTCACGAGTTCCTTTGCCTGGAACGAACCCCGTTTGCTCATCCGGTATGTGTGGAAGGAGGAAGGTCTTCAACCTCTCATTTAGTACCTTAAGCATGACTTTGCTGGCGTGGGAGATGAGAGAGATCGTTCTATAGTTTCCGCAGTCAAGTGGGGAGTCCTTCTTGAGCAGCGGCGTGAAAATGGAGTGGCACCATTGCTTGGGCCATTCGCCGGACGTCCAGATCTTCTGGCATAGGCTGTGAAGGATATCGACTCCCTGTTTACCCATGTTCTTCAGCACTGCAGCGGTGATTCTATCGGATCCTGCTGCTTTCTGATTGCGCAACGGCGCTAAACGAATACCTCGAGTGGCTTGGCGGTTCATAACTTTTCCTAGCGTGTCCTAAAGTTTCCTAGCATTTCCTAACGGGCATATAACACGAATATCCTAATTAGCAATGCTAAATTTAAAGGTATTAAGGCCACCTGAGATTGGCGACGGTCCACGAGCACATGCAGTGGAAAAAAGTGATTCTCACGATCTGCATCTTGTAGAAAATACCACGATGTCGGCTTCAGAAAAGCTGTGAATGCCTCTTAATACTCGATGACTTTGGAATCAGGCATGGTGTTTCAGATCCTTATAGGGTCCCACGAAACGGTACTGTTGACTTGGCTCGGCGAGAAGCAGAGAAAGTTATGGCCGCTCCGAAATTTCGACCTTGCTTTTGAAAATTATAGAGTGAAGTTAGCTCTACTCTCGAAAACTTCATTGAGCTAATAATAAACAATAAAGAAAAGAGCGGGCGTGCATTCACATCAAGAATCTAAGCCGCCAACGCCAAAATCAAAAAGGGCTGTTACAGTTGGTGAGGTCATCCCTCGACGTTTGCTATTTATAGCTTTTAAAGATTTTTTGTGTTCCTTGTACTAGCATTTCTTACTTTTTCCAGTGTATGATATCGCATCGACTTATTTCTCAAGAAGAACACGCTTGTGGATTGTTCTGTACTTACCATTACTTGCCATATATAAATTATAAAGCAGTATAAGCTGAACAATTCTTATGGTCGTTTCATTTCTTGCGAAGAATTTAGTAGGAGTAGGCGGGCATTACCAGTGCTACCTCAAGATAAGATACAGACGAGATAAAGAGACGGGAAAGTCTTACTCTAGTCATCTCTATACACTAAAGTTAGTAGTACTTGTGCTGTCAGTATTGGTGGAGTGAATTTGACTTACTTATTAATATTTCCAGGTAACGGGTAGATTCTCCTGTACGATCCCGGTAGAGGATATAATTTGGTTTGTCTCATCAACTCAGACTATCGAGGAAAGTCATGTCCCAACCCTCAATATCTCCAAGTATGGGGATTGGGGCTGTCATCAGCCCGCTACCTATAAAATCTAAAACCGATAATAATACCAAAACCGAGCTTTGGAAACAGGATGGAAATAAATTGAGACGACAATTGGCAACGGAAAGGACAATGAAAATTGGAAAGGTTCGTGGTATGTCGGATCAAACGGTTGAAATAATGCAAGACATAAAAAAATATGGCATGGATATCACTGCTATGTCGGAAACAAAAACGAAGGGTCATGGTAATGAAGATCTAGATGGTTACCTCCATTTATAGTCAGGTGTAGAAAAGTCACATAAAGCACGTTCTGGTGTATCCCTACTTATTAAGAATCGTTTAAAAATATTTATAATAGATAAATACTATGAAGAGCTATCAAAGTTCTATTAAAAACAATCAAGATGTAATAATAGCAGGCGATTGAAATGCTAGAATGAAGAGCCAAGAGGGAAATGCAGCTGTAATACTACAAAATTAGGTGTAACCACAATTTTCCCAACAGCTGGCGAGAAGCAATAGTGATTTAGATGTACAAACCCGGAAAGACACGTTGAATCCGTTAAGCCATCGCCCGATAGCGTTAACATGCACGATGTGCAAGATTCTCAAAAAGATTGTTAATCCAAGGCTCACTTGATTTCCCTGAAAACCAACAATTTATTAATAGGTATTCAAAGCGGCTTCAGAAAAAAATAGATCAACCACTGATCATCTTAAAAGCCTGGAAACCGCATTACAAGAAGCATTTATAAACCAAGTACATTTGCTGGCAATCAGCTTCGATATAGAAAAAGCTTTCGAAATTACCTATAGTATCATTATCTCATTAGAGAATTCAAGGAAGAATGCTGTCGGTTATTAAGAACTTTATAGAAAACAGAGTATTTAGAGATAGAGTCAACGGAAATCTCTCGAATTACATGAGCTTAGACAACGATGTTCTCCATTGGTCCATACTGAGCGTTTCTCTATTCCTAGTTGCAATCAACAAAGCCTGTTTGTTTGCAACCTTACAGTTGTTTGTAGATGAATCAACTTAAACACAACTTAGCGCCACCTTTAAGACACTATAAAGGAGCAAATAGAATGAAGTAACACCTCAGGTATGCACTTTTCGACAAGTAAAAGCAAGTACATTCTCTTCCGAAAGAAGCGAAATTTCTACAATCCCAAATAATTATACATAAAAAACCTAGAAATTGAATACGTGACTTGAATTAAAATTCTGGGACGATTGACATGGATAGTTCATCTAAAGCACCTAAGCTGCATTAAACGACTTAATATCATGAAGGTTCTCAGAAAGTATAAGTGGGGAAACGCGTGCTCCACTACGTATATACTACTCACTAATTCGATCTAAACTTGACTACGGTTCAATAGTTTATTCTTTGGCTAGTCCCTCAGCCTTAGTTATTTGTTTCGTTTCGATTGCGCTTCTATTATTTCGCAGTTCTGCAAGTTTTGTATTTTAGCGCTCTTCCCGGGCCGGGCAGCGTTTCTCAAATTGTGGCTTTCGTTCTCAGCGCGTCTGTTTCCTTTCTGGCGCCGTGACGGTGACTTGGTTTAGCGTTTTTAAAAATTGTCCAGTGGTTTTTGCGGGCATGCAAGTTATGATTTTTGGTTTTTGGCCCTTGCCGAATGTGCGGACAATGCAGCCCTGACAGTTGTATTGAGAGATATTTTCTCATACCGAGTTGGTGGATCAAAAACGCTTCACCAATCATTAGCTACACATGGCCCAAATTCAATCTGGGGTCAGTCTTTTGAAGCTGTTTGAGCCGTGTTTTAGCGAAAGCATCCATGATTATATCTCTGGTGTGAATTTAACACCTGCAACTCCCACCTTCGGATGTTTGGGAGGCATAGCGCTTCCGCTTATCAGAGCCATAGCAAAAACTTCTCCTAGCGTGCAGAAGGGGCTCAACCAGAGGAAACTAAGAACAGGCTTTGTTTTCCTGTTTTAGGTGAAGTTATACAATGTTGCGTACAGTGAATCGGCACTGAAGGTTCTACCCGATTGCTACCGAATTCAGTCAGAATTCCGAACTCCGGCCGCTATCTACAGTTCGCTTCACGAGCTGCGTACCTGAACGATGATTTCCAACCACGAATTCGATGTTAATCACCCTCTGCATTTGTTTTTAAACTGTTGTAGTTACGTGTTATGAGATGCACCTTAATTTTAGCAGTTATGATCATCCGACTTATGATCGTATTGTCGCATTTATGACTTTATATTTGATTGTCACCTGTACTCGGTGCTGGGTTGTATGTCATTTTAATCTGTGATTATATACTGTGATATTAGCGTTTTGGTGTTATTATTTGTTACTGCTACCTGTGCGTGGTTTGAGCTTTTTTCAAGAAATTATGTGCTACTTGAGTTTACGAATTTTCAGTTGAATGCCTGGATACACTTGTCGGTAATTAGTAAAGATTCGTTGGCACTCTTTTGGTTTTTAATCATTTGTTAGTAGTTAAAGAACTGCACGTGGTCTTCCTGAACTAGCCGGCCGGCAATTGTATACAAATAGTCATAACGTTTGTATTGTTTGAAAATATTTGCCAACAATCGATATGGAAGCTAACAAGCGATTCTCGAAATCATTCAAAACGCTGCAACAGAACAGCTACTGGAGCACACCGCACCAGTCCCATGGCTAACATGTTACCATTAGCATTACAAACGGGAAGAAATGAACTAGTCTTGACATGCGCTGCTAAAAGTTACGACAAACGAATCCAACTCAGCACACAAATGTGCATTTCAAAGTGTCGTAATACATCATCCCAAAATGTTCCCAAAACTAAAATCTCTTTCTACGAGCGCATACATAAATATTAAAAATTGAAATAGGTGTAACAGAAAAAATACAACCATAAAACCTTCCCTTGATATCCCACCTTGGACACTAGCTCTCCCTAAAATAATCCTAGACCTAAACCAAGAAAATAATGATTGAAGAAATGATTTCTTTAACTGTTATTTGCCGTATATTAGGAAACAGCAATTACTTTATAAATACATAAGGACCTCGAAAATTAAAAGTACAGAAAATATCTGTATTCTGTAGCAAAGAGGGCTACCAAGGAATATTAAGAAACAGAAAGCTGTAATGGAATTAAAAGTGTTTTATACCTAATCGTAGTACAACTTCTCTGGAAAGATTTCAAAGAGGGAATTTGTTTAAGTTTTATAGATTTGTTAAAATAATACTTAAGGGAGGCTACAAAGAGATGATGCATTTAAAAGATTAATGGAAATGATTGAGCAAACTACGAAGATTCCAGATAATAATAACAGAATCGCAATTGGAAATGTCTAATTTAACGAAGTTTGCTCCAAGTAATAATTTAAGCAAGTTGCTACGTGAAAAAGAAATGCTGATAGCATTATAAACAAGAATGTAAAAATGTGGTCAGAAAAACTCAAATCGATTTGTTACAGGGGACTCCATTTGTGGCAGGTAACAAACTTTAAGAATTTCAGTAGCTCAGCGTAAGGGGAGGGGTTTAAACTAAAATGAAACAACTTGAAAAATACGGAAAGAAATTTATGTTATTTCTAAGGGCGCCATCTGGTGTTTTTTCTGCAGGTAATGTACTGGAAAAATTTCTACTAGGAGAATGTTTCTCTCGGCGATTAGGTATGCGTGTTTAGCTGCAGATATAACTTATCTTGTGAGATCTCTGAAAAGTTTATTTTACTGCACGATAATGTGTATTTTCACAAATAATAATTAAACAGTAAATTTAAGAACTAGTAACAATAATGAAAATATATTTAATCAGACAGTAGGGAAGGCTAGAATTACAACAAACAACGGTAACAAACAATCCGTAGGAATTCTACCCGTACTGAAGTCAGGTTGCGCGATAAACAAAACGCTTGTGATACATGTTCCACAGGTAAAAGAGATATTGATAAACTAACGCTTAAGGTGTTACTAAGCGAATATCCGCCTCAAACTTATTACACAATTGCAAACTTGCTAATATACATATACAAAATTGGCGGGAATTTACTCATGCAAACTTTGCAATAAATCACAAGTGCAATACATATATCTTCAAGTTTGCTTGTACAGTAATTCAATCGACGGAAAGACGCGAAAATTAGAGAAAGTCGATACGATACAAGGATTCTTCCAAATATATTCGATCAAAGATTGATGTGAAATTATACGGCATTTAAACGAGACAGCATCGGAATTTTAGATTGGACAGTTGTGCTTTCCGCTACTGCAATATAATCGGATAAGGTACTTTACCGTGACTCTTCATAATAAACACGCGGTTTCTTCTGCTTCTTGCTCCAAAAAACTACGAGGCAGACACTCCAGCGGCTGGGACTTTTGAAGAGTTGCTCCCATGGCACAAGGGACATATCTGCCAAAAATCATGACTACATTTTTTTAGGTTTTCCTTAAAATTTTACTAATATGTCTGATACATTCACAGAATAAAAGCTATCACGCACATCTTTATCTCTACTTGAAGTTACTTCCCCGACAACTCGACTGAAGATCGCTTTCTCACTTGAAATCTTGGAAAGAAGTTCGACGAGATACATTACTGGCCCCTTCTCCGTGCGCATCAACCAGTGGCGGCGTGAATTTGCTGATTGGCCAAAAGATTTAATAAGTTAAAAATCGCTAACTATAAATGAACGTGTATTTGTAAAAAATATGTGCTAATACAAGAGAACGCCTACAATGACAAGTATTTAATAAAAAATTTCAAGGGTGCTAAAGAAAAAGTTCCAATTGAAATATAATACTTATTTGATCAAGCCAATATAACAAGTAGGGCATATTTTTAATCAAAAAACAAAACAGAGTCCAAAGGTCAAGTGCATAATAGAAAATAACGCTAAACCAAACTATAAGCTTAAGAATACGTAATAGAATGCAGGAAAAACAATAACAGCTGAGAGCTTAAAATTCAGAAATAAAGTCAGGAGGAAAGGAAGTAAGAAATATATCTGCACTAACACTCGTAATAAATATTATTAAGCAGACAGTTCAAATCGAAGGGAATATGAGTAGAAGAAAAGATATAGTATAACTAAAATAGATATGAGAGACAAATAAACAAATAAAAGAATTCCTTGAATTCTTATTTGAAAAACAAGTATTTAAAAATCTATTTTGTAATTCTCAGTAAAAAAATTATCATAACTTAATAGATGCCCTGTAAAAGACTGTAAAAGAAATTAATCCAAGAATAGCAAAAACGAAGTAAACAAGAATTTCACAGATTCATATTTTTTTGCTGAGACGAGACAACAACACTTCATTTGCTTTCATTCTAGAACTAACAGCTGTATAACATGTGTGTAGAAGATTTATGAGGTCTCTAAGGAAAAATTAATGATGATAATTTGCTTTTTTATCAAAGTTAATATCGGTGTTTCATTTAGACTAATTAGGCAACAAACTTTAAACACTAATTTTCCATAATCTCCAACTCACGTAACCAAGCAGTCTTGAAAACTTTTCCATTGCCTCATGGTTTCCAGGGTAACCTTAGAATATTAATTAATTGCCGTTACTGGAATATTAGCGCCCACGTAGGGCATTAGAAACTATTTACTAGTTAAATGGTTATTTATCAATTAAAAGCGCATGTTGTCAATTGCAGAAAAAGCAAAACAAAACGTGTTGTTTTGTTTTATATGTCAAAGTTTGCAAATTGCAACGCAAGTATGAACTGATTGTTGCGATTCTGTTGATTATTATCACTGTAACATACAATTTGTTCAGTTTTTGGAGTGGACATTTACTACCAGGCGTGATGTTTACTTTATGTATTTAAAAAGACAACATGTAAGGCCAGAACTGAATATCTCTTTATAGTATACCGCGAATATTGGAGGTCCTTGTTTCCGGAGAATTGAAAAACAAATACTGCTAGTGTATTGAAATATGAGCATAACTAAAGTGTACTGGCAGTACTCCGACAATGATTTGTTAGCGTATGGAAAGTAAAGGCTACAAAAATAGGGAACCTAAAGCCTTAATAGCCATAGAAAATCTACATTGCAGCATTTGTTTTCTAGTATTACTCGTACATTATTAGAGTTCACTCACTGTAACTAAATTAAAATATAGCTCATGCTAGCAGATAATATAAAAAGGAAAACTCGTATTACTTATATCTAAAATCAAAGTAACTATATGATTTTGAAATTATCACCAACATTATTATTATTATTGGGGATAACGTTAGTCACCTATAGAATTAAAAACACCTTTATGGTCACCACATTTTGTTTTTCTGAAAGATATTGCAACTAAATTTATATAACGATATATATTTTAAAGGAATCCAGGCTTTTCGGTCCTGGTTAAATGCAAACGTACATTAAAATCAAAGTAATAATCTGAATATATTAATTCTTACCTTTTAACACACCAAATTAAACCATCTCAGATAATATTAGCGATCTTTGCACATACGGGTCGATCGAAACATTTTATTTATCAGTAATGCATCACCGAAATGTGATTGTTTTAATGTCTGCTTTTTAGAAAGAGGCACAAGTAAATCGTACGACCTCAATGGGTACGGAATGTAACCATATAGCGAAATGAGATATGATGGCAACGTTTTTTCTATCCACGGATTGACGTCGCTCCGTCTGGTTGAAGCTATGGCAATGAATGGAAGTATTATTATTTTTTAAAGTTAATTTAATAGTGTTCTTTTCTGTAGATTAATCTTTAAATCTATATTTTTATTGACTAGCTCTGTAAAATATTAATAACTTAAATCAGGGTTGAGTTTTGATACTTCTATAAAATCCGCGTCAAATTTACACAAGGCACAAATAGTGTGCTAGACATTTGATGGGCGCTAATTTATGTTACAATCTTCTGCTACATCTCCATGCCGTTGTTCACAAACAATCCCTTCTTGAAAAGCACATATGAGGCGCTCGAAGAGTATAAAAGCAACTTCCGCAGTCATCTCAAACAACTTTAGCTCTTTTCCAGGACTTCTCTTATCCTAATATCCGCCTCTAGCTCCGGTCAGGTTTCGATCTTCGCTAGAAATTCCAATTAAACCCCAGTAATCGCTGAGAGTTTTTAGCCCCGGTTAAGTCTCGATCTTCGTTAGAAACTCCAGTATCCACGAAAAGCTTCTAAGCCCCGGTCAGGTTTCGATCTTCGTTGAAAGTTACGTTTAACTTCCCACACCAGCCCATCATTATCACAACCCTTGCACTAGATTTAATAATAAAATCGACTTACCTACGTACCAGGAAAGATCTCAAAGTCAACACAATGTAGGGGCCTTCTTCGCAGGTAAATTGGTCCACCGGCGTGACTCCGGTATAACGGCCTCCAGCGGTTCCCGGCGAATCAAACTCGTAAAGACGGGCTTAATGAACAGTAACACTGCCCATTCGTACCACGTCTCAACGTCCCAAATTTATGCACGTAGAACGTACCACGTCCAGCCGGGCTTGATGCACTCTCGATAAACATCGCCGTCACCAGGTGTAACACTTTAATTCAATTAAACTTGAATGTTCGCAAAATAATAAGAGCGCGCCATGTTATTAGTACATAAGAGGCATATATTTGATTTTAGATTTATTGACCATAGTTCATCAGAGCTGCTCAGCCCAACTAGGCCTACCGGTGAATCCAGGTCCCCGAGCCAAGCCAGTCTGCAGTGCAGGTTGCCGAACGACCCCGAAATAGCAGAACACGCAAGATATTTTTTTAATTAATTTATGTACATAATATTTTATTAAATCACCCTTTAATTTGTATGCATAGCTAAACACATTATACGGTTTATAACAAAACTGTGTCTTTTTCCTTGTAAATATACATTTGAGTATGAACCCATGACATTTGAGCTTCACCAGAGGCAACCTAGTTTGAAAATAAATATAGCAGGTTTTGGTCAAACTGAGAATAAGCAATTTTAGTAAGAATTCAAATTTAAAATTTCCGGAACAATTCTGGTTCATAACAGGATGGCTCTTTCTCAGTCCACTTGTTTTGCTAGCGACACCTATCATTTGCAGACAAGCTTGCATTCAATCACGAACCAACTTTATTACTTACAGTTCATGTGTTAGTTTATATATCTTAATATAGCCTTTATAATTAAAACACTATTTAATTTGATTACTGGGGTTGATTCAGTTAATATATCCGAACCAGATCTAACATAAAATTTTTTACTTACATTTTAATGCTCTCTTATTACCTAGTTTGTTTTACATTCACTTAATCCTAGATTTCATTTAATTTTTGGAAAGGTCAACAAATCTGACATTTGTTTACTATAACATTCTTTAATTATTCTTTTTAGTTCACGCTTTTAATCTTGCTTTCAGGTACCTTCTGCCTTATTTCTTATTTACAATTACACATTCTCTATGCGATTCATGTGGAAATTTTCTTAAATTGTGCTCACATGCGTTATGTGACTCATCTTACCTCGTAATTTAATATTAATTTTAGTTTGTATGATCATTATTTAGCATTACTTTCAAAGTCATTTCACAGTAAACTTTGGCATAACCATTCTTATTAAATGTGACACCGTCTTGTACTAATCTAAAATCAATTATTAACATTCCTTTCTAGTTACAACTATTTCAAATAAAAACCTGCTCCCAAATTATAGTCAATCCTGTCAACTTCTGTATTGACATATAATGTATAATTTTATTAGAACATTTTTATTTTTTCCAGTATTTTAACAATTAAACAATAACCAATCCGGTTATTTTTAATTTGATTCTTTAGACATAAAATGCGCAATGGCCCAGAATATTATTTAGGTACAATACCATAGCACTATATGTGAGTAGTAATATTGCGACATTTGTTATTTGTGACCCAATTGATCTAATGTATTAAGTTTCCTACTTATCAGAAACTGTATACAAATATTGAAGGATTTTTGTTAAACAATAATAATAAAATAAAGAAAAATAATTTTATGTCTGCGCTGCATGAGTTAGCTACATATCTATGATCTATTCAATACTGAGGTATAGGTATCTGTACTCAGAACTTCCCTCGTAAATGGACTTTGTAACACTAAACAATTTAAAAAATTAAAGAAAACTAGGGGCAAAAATATCTTATCGTTCCTAATAATACTGAAACAATAAAATAAAACACTTGGTAATGCGAATTACATTAATTTTCAAATAAAAAACGTTATCGGCTATACGATTCGAACTGTAGCTTCTGCGAATGCGGTCTCATTGCTTGACCTACACTGCCATACCGTTCGGATCTCTACGATGCAGCTCTATTAAACGTACCGCACTTATTCGTTGCCTCTTTTGTTTACTTACATATATAGTGTATATGATGGGTCCCATTTCCTTCAAGGGTCAAGCCTGAGCCATGTGCAAATTATTACTTCTATCTATTTCTCAGTTAAAGCAAATTAAACAAAAAAGTTATTTTTTAAGGTGCTCACCTTGTATACATATGTTGTGTTTAAAATATGCCATTTTTCGCCAAGGGTACAAACCTGAGTATATTTAAAATATTACCTTCATTTAAGTAATAGTTCTTGAGTTAAACCAAAAATAGGCGGATTTTTATATTTTTAAGGTGCTTACCTTGTATCTATTGTAGCGAAATTTCGTCGGTCTTATGCCAGGAAGGCATATAATCCACATGCAAAATATCGTCTTCCTCCAACAAATAGATTTGAGTTGTACCTACAACAGGCAGACAGCTAGACCTGTTTTTCGTCATCTAAGGACTCTGAAATTAATTTAATACAAAATTATTGGTTTGACAATGTAATTCCTAGCTTTTTCGAAAGCATTATTGGGTAGACAGGTAATTCCTTTCAATGCTGAATTTTAATGACAAAAACAATATAGTAATTTGAAAGTTCTCTTAATCTCACGGTTATAAGATCTCTCAGTATTGACTTATAGCAGCGATATATTATTAACAGTGTACTTAAACAGTTTATATTTTTTTATGTATAGAGTGATTCAAATTCGAGGATAACCGTGAGTATTTCGCTTACAGAATTAAAATATCACTCTTTCAAATTGTTCAGGATTACAGGAATGCGGCATCTTTTATTCCTGAAAATTGTGCATCTTGTAGAAGAGCTACAATAAATGTTATTATTTAATTTCTTGAAACAGCTGGTTGATTACTGGTGTTTCATTATCTCATGGTAATGGCTACATTAATGTTAGAGGATTTAGGTTTAAATAAATATAATAAAGATCAACTGAGTTTTTAAATGAACAAAAACAGCAGTAAAAAATATATTTAAAGCATAGTATCTGAGGCAAAATAACTGCTGTAACGTTAGAAAGATACATAAGCGCAATTAATTAATAAACGATTCAAGTTTAATTAAGGTTAGAGCAAAGGCACGTTTCGTTACACGCATCGACTTGTATAATCAGTTGCCGCTTTAATGTTTTAATTATGCGAATTTAGTTCACTGTTATCTCTCACTCGCATGAGCATTCAAAGCATCACGAAATGTGACGGCCTTATTAGCTGCACTATGCATACTCGTACGTGATCCGCCAATTTGGGTTACGTACTTGTAAAAGGGCAAGTAAAGGATGACATTAATCGTGTGTTTCATTGACAATAGAGATATGCTGGCAATAACTTGAAACTTGACAAATAAAATTCTCTGAAAAATATTATTCCTATTTATTGCCTATTGCTTGGCTGATTTTTGAGGACAAAAAAATTACTACCTTAGTCACTACAATAATTGCAATATGGTGAACGGTTGCTTTTAACTTCCGATCAAAAGCGTTACTGGAGAAATTGACACTTAATAACTACATGTCCATCAAGTCACTTATTAAATAATTTAGCACGAAATAGTGGTAGACTATTTCATCACTTCTGTTTCACCTTTTGATCGTTCAACAATAGATTAATTGAATAGCTGTGTTAATCAAAAACATGTGCTTCTATTTATATCCTTCTGTGGAAACGGAAGTATTACAGCAATGGTCCAACCCGACGTAAGCTTTATTTATTAAAACTAGTAGGTGATCTCCTTATGTGGATCCTTCTTTACACAACACAACTGAGAATAAATCGAAAGCTGTAGTCGTCAGTATTCACTATAATTTAAATGAACTTGAAATGAGACAGATTTTTGAAGAATAGTTAATATTCCTATAATTGAGTAGCTTACATGGTTAGGTGATTGAAGTTATCATTGATAATTATTATCGATAAATGTCTTTTAAACGACTTCAATGAATACTATGAAACTGCAATTTTAAAAACGTGCTACAATGGTCTTTAAAAGGCTTTGTTGATTTAAATTACTTTTGCATTTTTTAACTTGAGTTAGTTCTTTTATATTGCATTACAATTTGTAAAATCGTTGCCGATTAGTTACAGTTCCACTTGGAGCCAGTACAGGAAGACGATTTTAATCGTACCTACGTAAAATTGTTTTCGATTACATCAAGACACAAACAAAACACACAACTACAGAAGAATAATACACAGTTTTACTAAATATTCTTAACAATTGTGACGTTTATCTTGCGTAAAGCTTTTTAGCCTTTTTAGGTAGCTCTGTTTCTCTTATACATTTTAAACACCCCTGTCTGAACGTCGTAATTCTAAAATCGTGAACTAGTTTTGGTCGTCCTTGAAGCGCTGACCTCGGATTATCGATTCGTTGTCATGCGTAACTAGGCCAAGCAGTATTCATTGGTCTTTCCCGCACCTGCGGCAATGCTTCCTATGCCCCAATTTCTTCTGCCGGAGTCTTGTATATTCTTCGTATTAACGTTATCCTTAGTTTAGGGCCAGTTTATAGAGACTTAGAGGGCAAGAATAGTATGCTAGCTATCTCCGATTTGTCTGGTTGATTTATCGAAGATATTTGAGTGTTAATTACCCATCGCATTCCCTGGTGTCGTGATTTAAGTCTTACAGATGTATTTTAATTAGGCATTCGTATTTCATGGATTTCAGAGCCGACTTGGAGTAGTTAAAGTATGTTGTGCTATTAATTGGGTAGCTGAATTTATAATCATTGCGTCGGTTTCCCAAGAGTTTCTGATTTCGGCTCCTCTTCGGTTTTCCAAGAGTGCCTGATTGCGGCCACGCTTCAATTCTATAAGAGTGCCTAATTGCTCTTCGGGTTCTTTGAGATTGCAATTGCCTGCCGCAGTTTGCTTCGTCAACACCGCCTTGCGGTTCTGGAAGTATCAGCTCACGATCTCGTGTCGATCAGGACAAAACAAATTTGCATAATTGATCTCTACCGCATTTACGGGAACACTTTAAACTCTTGCGTATGTGGTGTCATGTTATAAATTGCTTGCCTGCAACATTACCGTAAAGCAGGAATTAGCATACTTTGCTTTCTTGCCTCAAAATTGTAATTTGGGATGCTACGATTTGCTTGCTTTCGGTATCACCGCGAACTGGTGTATTAGTATCCCATATTGTGCTTGTTTGCTGTTTCCTTGTAGTTAGCATACCTTACGATGTCTGTTTGCTACTTCCTTGTAATTTGGCATTAGTTAAAATAAAACATCTGTAATTTGTGGCCACAATAGGGTGCAATGCGATTGTACCCTTGATATAAAGTCGCTTCTGGAAGCTAGGCGAATGCTGATCCTAAAATTATGTAACATTATCTACTATCTGTATTATTGTTAACTAATATAAACCTTGTTTATGCATATTATTGTTTTGAGTATGGCTAATGCAAGCTATTAAAGTATTGTTTCCTCTTGAAGTCTGTTTCAGGTCTTAGCGAGTCGGTACTTTACTGAGTTTAAAAGTTCTCGCAAAACTTATGGGTTTATTTGTTGTATAAAAACCCTTTGGCGCCTCTGGTAATTTTAAATACCTTTTACTATTAACAGAAAGATAAGAACCGCACGCCGCCTTCACTGTAGCAAGTTGCCCCTTCGATATCTCCTTGTAGCCTGAACGATGGTTAGGTACGATTTGAAACTGGTAAGAGTAATTGAGAAACTTTGGTTTGGGGCTGAGTTTTGCCTAGTATTTGCTGTTGGTAGCACAGCGACATCTTTTTAAGGCAAGTTCTAATAATATAATATAAAATAATTTATAAATGTCAGTTAGTTACAGCGATAAAAGAGACTCTTCACAAACATCAAGCAGACATGAAACAAGCGTTTAGAAATAAAAATCCGGGAACGATTATACTCAGTAACACACTTACACAAACAAAAACACAATTAAATTATTTCCTGCAGACAAAAGTAATACCACTGTAATATTTCATACAACAATCAGTGAAAGGTAATACATTACGTTAAAGAATGAATTAATATATTGAGATGATCTGCGGATATATGAATAAACTTTGTTAAATTTATACTACTTAAATTATAGTTTAAGCACCACAAATTAAAGTGGAAGTGTTAACTCAAACATGTTCTGCCAATAGTCACTGCCATTGTCATTTTCTCAACGTAATTTTGTTGTAACTTTCGTAAATAAATTATCTGCTTAAGCTTCTATCTTTCAGCAGTGAAACATATTTCAATATGGTTGGTTTTAATTTAGCCCTTTATGTTTAGATATGGTAGAAGCGTTGGGCCTGTGAGGCCCAATCCATGGATTCGTGTTACTGTAGTAACCAATTTCTTAAATTGTCTAACTCAGGTTTGTTGGCACATTTGCAAACGTTCTGCCAATACCACTACAATAAATTTCAATAGCTGACTTTGGAAATCGATATGTTGTGTAACGCCATCAC
This sequence comes from Agriotes lineatus, assembly GCA_940337035.1. NCBI lineage: Eukaryota > Metazoa > Arthropoda > Insecta > Coleoptera > Elateridae > Agriotes > Agriotes lineatus. The sequence goes on from CALNHX010006714.1 coordinate 40,098, forward strand.
TTTCATTGTTTTTCTCTGCTTTTATAATAACTATATGTTCCTGGTTTACTATGGTAACTATTTTAGTTTTATATTTTTATTACTTTTGAAAAAATAGTTTAATTAAGTATATGCAAAATAGTAAGATTTTTTCAATACATAATAAATTCAAATGTCCTTTTTTTCTGAAACTTTTTTCATATGGAGACCTATACAATATACAATTAACAATAAAATAATTAGCAATGTAAATCGAACCCGTGGAACCGCGTAATTTTGAAACCACCTGTGGAATGAAAGGGAACGAAACAAGCATTCTTCTAAGTGCTTATTTCTATCTTTCTACATGTAAACTTTCTATTTACTTTAGTAATAACCTTTCCTTAGATTCAGTGTGTTTTATTAATGTTCTTTTCCTTTCAGGTCGCACAGCTGCTTGTACATGCTTTTGCTGCTTCGTTAAACTGTCTAACATGTTATGAGAGTGAACAGAAAACGAAGTGGTCCCATCGTCACTTTCAAATGAACAGAAATTGTGTAAATTTAGTTTAGTTCCGGAGTAAGGTTTTTAGTATTTCTCTTTTAGACTAAGACTGGCTTCTATATGTCTATGCCTCGCCAGAAAGTCTCTTCGATGGTAGTGTTTTGTTTTTACACATATTTGCTATTCTGTCCTTTTCATTCTTTCTACGTTTTCGCACCATTTCTTTCTTTCTTTTCATGAATTTTACAACATATTCTATTCCATATCTTCGCCCCATTTCTTGGCTACGTAATCGGTGTCGCCATGTCACGACCAATATTCGACTTAGTATTTTTAGTGCTGCTGTTGTTTAGTTTTTCTGTTTCTGCTGAGGTTTCACTCGCGTATTTCATTATTGGCCTAATAATTATTTTATACATATATCCGTACTTTGCTATTGAGTTGGATATACCTGTTGTGCAATATTGTACTGTTTAGTGATCCAGTATAACCGCCATTGATTTCTTTTTGCTGATGGTATTTGCATGTTATCTTGTTTGACCTGTTCTTCTTTGGGTTCCCTTCCTATCGGAGATTGGAAATCATTATGGTAACTTTAATTTTGTTAGTGGTTCTTCTGAATAATTCTCCCATCCTTCTTGCTCCAACGCTTCGTTTGCCCCTTATTTTTCCTTGCATTATATTTCTTAATAGTTCATATTTTGCCCCTCTCATAACGCGTCCCAGATACTCAAGTTTTTGTCTCTTAATAGATGATAAGTCATTGTTTTTTCAATGCGTTGTAATATCTCTACTTTTGTTACCGTTTCGGCCCAACGAAACCCTGAGAATTCTTTTGTCACATCACATCTCAAAGGCCTCAACTTTCCTGATGTGTGTCTGTTTCATAGTCCATTGTTTGACCATTTTATTATAATTGTATTATAATCTTTCCATGTCATCTTCTCTACTTACGATTAGGACTACCTCGTCTACGTAGTAAATTTATAGTAGTAGAAATCTATATTCTTGTCTCCCATTCTATACCCTCGTATTGGTTTTATGGTTTTAGTTATTTTTTTATTATTAAGTTAAGTAAGAATGAACTCAGCGTAATGCCATTATACATGGAATTTATTTTAATAGTTAACATAAGCGTTTCGTTTCTATGCCACCATTTAATCATACAGGTCATTGCCATAGTTACAAAGGATACCAATAGATTAGAGCATTACGAGTTAACATAAAAATTATTACTTGTCAAAAAGACAAGAAGAAATAGTAATTTACGATACAAGTGCGTAAAGCTACTCTTTAGGCACGAGTGGGGTAGAGTTAAAACGCGAGTGAGCGAGCGTTTTAAGCCCCGCGAGTGACTAAAGATGCTTTACGCATGTGTATCGTATAATATTTTATCTACGATAGAATTTAAAAAATACGGTAAATATAAAAAATATTTTACATGTAAATTAGAATTACTAGCAACCGGTCCTAATTTTGAGTGTTTTAAAAATTTTAAAACACGTTGCTACTAACTACGTGCCTAATGAAATTTTTTAAGCACGTTGCTATTAACGACGTAAACTAATGAAAACATGTTATTAAACAGTCGTTTTACAAACTTAAAACTGCCAACTAAAAGGCAATTTTACACACTGTCGTAGATAAAGTTTCTTATTAGCAAGTACCTAAGTCAAATTCGTATATTAACTCGTAAAATTGGTAACTATGGAAGTGACCTGTATGACTAAATGCTGGCATAGAAACGAAACTGCTATGTTAACCATTAAAATAAATTCACTGTATACTGTGATTGGCGGGGTATTTCCGTTTTCAGTTATTATTTCTATAATGCCGTTGTTGTTCAGATCATTTAGGATATCTATCAATGCTTTGTGTCTCTTTTTCTTGCTTCTTCATAATCAAATTCCAGAATCAAATCTTTTTCAATGATCCCATTGCCTATAGACAAGCATTCCGGAAAATCGTTTTAAAGCACTTCACTCCTATCGGAAGCTTCTTTCTGACATAATTTGGTGTTCCATATTATACAGGTTGTTTCTTAGAACCCCTAGACTTTTCAACCCTTTTTACACTGTTCTCTTTAGAAACGTCACAGAAAATGTCTACACCCTCGCTTTTGTGACAAGTTGGGCTTATAATTTTTCGCAGGCTTCAAATTTATAGACTTAGGTGGCAACCTTTTTGCAAATCTCATGAAGTCCAAAACAATTACTTTACCACTAGTTTGGAGAGGTGCCATCTTGTTGAACTTTTTTCCTGCCAAGCTAACGCTGGAGGCTGGCATTCAGTCTAAAAATTGATTTCAAGCAGAGAGGTGGTGCGTAGGTGATCGTTATCATTCCATGGATGTAGCTGTTTGGGAAAGCCTTATCGTTTCAATTTAGATAAATTGCAAATGCAGTCCTGAAAAGTCCTCATATAAAGTGTAGAACGATGCCAATTTACCCGTCGATAATCTTGAATATATTTTGGTGTGTTATCGAATCCCAACCGTCAAATCCGGCTTCCCTATGTAAGCCCGCAATTCTCAACCACCAGTCTTCGCGGGAGTCATAAGCCAAGTATCCAGCTCCAAGCAAACAGGGTGCGCTTTGTGTCTCGTTTTGTGTGAAGTGATTGTCGTCGTGTTGAAGCATTCTGACTCTTGGGGAAATATCTGCGTCTTCACCGCATCGAGAAGCTTTTCAAGCATGACCTCAACTTTGAACTTCTGTTCTCGTTTCGTTAAGATTTTGGGGAACTAAATCTCATTTTTTACCGGATATTATAAAAAAAGTTTACTGGTCCCACTGCAACCACCCTGTTCGGAGACACTTACGCCATCGCAGACCTGTAAATCCGTCTTCCCATCCATGGGAATGCGTACTTGCCGATCTGAAAATCTTGAATCAGAATCCTGATTGACACCGCTGCCTTGATTTTTACTAGTCATTTCTTTGCTCAGCCCGGAATTCAGCTTGTCCTGCATATTGTCTCTCACCGCCTTTGAATTACTGCATTGTTAAGTGAACTTACTTGAAAGTGGTGATTATTGCCAGTTTGAATATAATATAATAAGCTGCATATGTAAAATATTGTAAGAATCTAACGCTAGCGGACCTATGATTTGAGCGGATACCCGTTCGGGAGTGTACATCGCTATTTGCATTCGGTTGACTTGTTACTAGGTCATCAAAATCAACTTACGCGTGTAAGTAGATTAAGACAGATTTGTTGCTGGTCTAAGCACTTGCAGCTGTACACGGTGATAAATGTATTTATTTTGATGTGTTGGGTTACATAGCTGTCTCAGACATCATACGGTTTGATTTCTTATAAAGGAAAGTGCAGTATGCGTTTTAATTGAAGTGAGGATAAAGTAGGTTGAATTTGTGCGCCGAGCTGACACATCTCCTGACGCCGAGGAAGGTTTTATTAGTAAAATCTCTTATTACATTACCGGTTGGTGAACAATAGATGGCGCCCATAAAATAACAAGAATTTGTACCGGTATCTTTCTAGATACCATTGCTTTAACTATCGCGACCAAACTCCTGCTTTGTCAGTCTACGCTCTCTTAAAAAGATACAGGATGTTACGAAAAAAGTAGATTTCTATATCCGGAAAGTAAAAATCTAAATTTTTAAAATCAAGCAGCCTGATTTTTATGGGTAATTTTAATTTTGAAACAATATCAAGACAGCGGCTGTCATAAACAGTCATTAATTGTTTGAGAAACTGTTGAATTTTTTAAAATAACGTTTATTTTTCGAAATTGGTGATTTTGCTCCTCGAGAAATAGCAGACATCGTTTTCGTGTATGGCTTTTGTAACGGAAGCGCCTTAGTAGCCGTTAGAGAATACAACCGCAGATTCTGTAACAGAAGAATCCCAAATTCATCAGGTCTTTACTTCAGCTTTTCGAAGACTGGGCGAGGTTAGTCTTCCGCGAGTCGAGGGGCTGGTGCACCGCAACGGGAAAGGAAAATGCAATGAGAGGAAGCTGTAAGTGAGGTTTTAGACAATCCTTCTACAAGTATTGCCGAATTTCTGTGCAGTTAGGACTTTCACAAAGTTTTGTTTCGTGAACTCTGAGTAGGGAGGAATTACACATTATTATTATACGGGTGTTCAAGCTCTTCATCCCGGGAATACCGAGCAGCGTGTAGCTTTTTGTCGGTGGTTTCTTGAAAAGATAAGTAACGACCCCAATTTTATTCCATCTATTTTATGGACGAAATTACAAACTTTCGAAACCTGCACCACTATTCGTTAGAAAAACCGTATGTAACAATGAGTAAAAAGGTTGCAGCAACGATTTTCTGTCAATGTATAAGGAGGAATCCGCAATTTTTCCTTACTGGAACTCGATAATCGCATCAATGCGAATGGTTGAAGACTTTATCCAACACCAGCTGCGTGATATACTTGAAGACATCCCGTTAAACATTAGACAGCAGATGTTATTACAACAAGACGGTACACCTTCTTACTATGGTATGGTTAAATGAATACTTCAATGGTAGATGGATTGGCCGGTTTGGTCCTGTGATATGGCCGGCAAGGAGTCCCGACTTCAATCCGCTCGATTTCTTTTTATGATTTTTTTAAAAACAGCTCGTTTACGGTGAGGTAAATAACACGAGGGAACAGTTGCAGCAAAGCATTTTTGAGACTGCTAATGCAATTCGTGAAAACTATAATATTCAGCAAGTGTATTAATCGCTAGTACGACGGTGCCATGCTTGCATTGCGGCTGGAGGAGAGCAATATGAACATTTGCTATAGTTTTCTATATTTTAGTCATGATTTTGTTAATTTTATGTTTATTATAATGTATTTTCAAATCAATCAGATAATTATTTTCCAAGTTATAGTCGCAAATAGAAATTGTATCCTTCAACAACCTCTGTCTTATTAAGGGAGCATTTTGGCACTAAGGTGTATTAGGTTAATTGTTTTGTTTTGGTCTAAAGAAGCTTTGGTTACAGTTTTTACATCTAATTATGGCTCATCCTGTATATATTTTCTTGTGAAAGGTAATAAAATTGCATCACCTGGCTGGAAATTATTAAAAGTAATTATTTATAAGGTATATAGGTATATGAGACAAAGCCAAGTGATTAATTTAAGTGTGAGAAGCAATTTATGATATCTCTCTACTATAATGTAGATTATAATTAAAAATTGGTTCGTTAATTATTTAATTCTAGTTTTTGTTTGCAGATACTATAAGAAATACGTATATTGAGATACCAAGCTTTATCTAATGCACAACATTAGTTTTTTATACGATATGATTTGCAATTTATACACATTAGTTTGTGTTAAATATAACAATTCATGCAGAAAATAGCGTATATTTTATATTTGTTATTGAAATCTACTTTAATAATATGATGGTAGACGTGCACATACTATAAATTATTCGAAATCACCAATAATTTATTTTTAACTATCTGTAAGCTTTATCACATTTACAGTGTTCTACATTAGGCAAATGTTATATTTAGTCACATAAGTTACAGGTTACTAGAGACCCTGTATATACAGGGACTCTACAGGTTACGGAATCTAGATTGAGACGCGGTGAAAATCGGAACTAATGTTAGAATCTAGTAATTTCCAGGTTTCGTATTGGTAACATTTTTACAGCTATCATATTGATATTAAATTGCTAACCTTATTTAAGGCGTACGCAACATTACGGTATGGTGTATTATCAGTTCTTGAATGTTAAAAGGATTGCGCAAATAATGGTGTTAAGTTGAACAACCAGGCTCTGCTGAACTTTCTATCCCAGCAACATCACTTCACACTTTAAAACACAAAGAATTTGTCATATGACGTTAGTCACTGCGCAAACGAAATTCCTCTGCCCACCGTTACTCATTACTTGTCATTTAAAATGTATTCAAACTTTGTATGTTCGACAACTCTCCACATATTGCCAATTCATCAAATATGATTACAGCGCCTTTTATGACCTACCTTGAGAGTCATTCTAGTTTTTGTGATCTGTAACTGAAATGAAATTAGTTCATTCAACTCAAAACTAACTCTAGTTATTTGTTTCTTAAATTGGCTCAAAATCAAAAAACCTTTAAAGTATCTAAAAATTTTGTTAATCAGATTAACTATTACTGGCGCTTTTCAGGTTTTATTTTTTTACATCGAGTAGCAATAAGCGATGATACTTTGATGACAGGAAACCCATATTGATAAGTTTTGAACTTTGTTCGATAGATACATTCATTGATATAGTAACTTAAATAATGGGCGATAATAAAAGGGATTTCTAATATTTATGTCTGGAAATCACTATCATAGAATACGTTAGATATGCATAACAACCTGGTGTAGGTAAAAAAAATCGCACATCACAAAAGTATGGGTAAATAATAACTGAAAAATGTATATTGTCTCATTATTTGGTAGCCATTTCACAAGTTTGCAGCGTGGTATTTCAGTAGCTCTTGTAGCGAATGCAACATTGGATATGCAATTGTTACATTTTTTATGAAATGATGTACTCGTAATTAGAAAAATAATTGTTATCCTGTAGAGATTAATCGAAACTATACTATACTAAATTTCAGGTTGAAAGTTGTAAATCGTTTAAAAAATATGAATTCTCAACGAAGAACTTATAAATGCATCGTACTCATAAAGTAGGTTTTAGTATAATCTAGTATTTTATTACATCCCTCGTCTGAAAGACGAAGAAAGTATTGTAGTCACGAAAAAATCACCTTCCGGGATTTCTTCAGATCTTCACGTTTCAAAGTTCCTAGATGACGTCTGTCTGTCTGTCTATCTGTCTGTCTGTCGTTGTGTCTGTCTGTCTGCCTGTCTGTCTGTCTGTCTGTTGGCAGTATAGCTCAAAAACTATTTGTCGGAGGAAAACGATATTTTGCATATATATTATATATTGTAGTGGCAGCTTCTGGAGGTTTTTGGCCATACTCTACCACGCTGACCATTGCGGGTTGGTAGAGGGAGGGGTTACGAGGAGGGATAAGGATATAGGTAGGGTTTGATATGAAATGGTTAGGATTTATGAGGTAAGGACGTGATTTCTCTCGGTATTTAGGAGTGAGAGAGAATCACGGCTTGCGTGGGCAGGATCGCTTGCCTGGGAAGAATACTTAACATAGAAGTTCGACGTAGATCAGCGATCACAGATGTTATAGAAAGGATTGCACACTTGAAATGGCAATGGGCGGGACATACCGCGCGGCAGGACGTAGACAGGTGGACATATAAAATTATGCAATGGAGACCACGACAAACAAAAAGGAGTGTCGGTAGGCCCCCAAAAAGATGGGCCGATGACATTAAGCGAACCGCGGGGAAGAATTGGATTGGAGTGGCTCAGGACCGACGGGAGTGGAAACTTATTGGAGAGGCCTATGTCCAGGAGTGGACCACTCTAGGCTGAAGAAGAAGAAGAGAAGAAGTGGCAGCTTAAATATTTTTATAAATTGATTTATTTTATTGAAACTTCAATATTATATTCTTATTAAAAAGCGCCTTGAAACTCTTGTCAGGGTTAGTTCGATTATCTAGTTGCTTATTAATTGCTATTTTATTTTAATAATGACTTTAAATTGTTTAATGACATGAACTGTCACCTTGTACGTCAAAACAGTGCTCCACGAATACTTTCAATCAAATATGACAAATATAAATTCTATTCACCTCTTAGTGACTCAATATTATATGATAAGTATTTGATTATAGTTAATTACACTTTTCTAATTGTCTTTTATTTACTACTGCTTCAATAGGACAAATTAAAAACCCACCTGGACTCCTCTCATTCTCACCGCTTTAAAGTAACCTCAAAACTGCACTCTTTCTGACTTCCGCAGCTCGGATTCCTAGATAATTCAGCTATAAAGCACTGCTTATTATCAAATAGCTGCCAACTCGTCAAACCCCTGGCTCAATGCAGAAATGGTCCCTTTTTTTTCACCAACGCCACTGTCACCACCAACAGCTTTCCTCGTTCCCACGTCTTTGCGGCAAGTATGTTCCCCCTCCTACTTTAGCCATCTCTGTTGTCAGTAACCAACAGAATCTCCTGAATCCAGTAGTTCCTCCGCCAATTCCTGTATACCGATCTACACGTCCTCAGTAGTCCCTCAACAAATCCAGCAATCAATGATCTTCCAATCAAGGTAACTTTTTATCAATTGTAGTATTAAAATTAAATCAATTCCATCCAAATCTTTATATATTCTTGCTTCTTATTCTTGCTAGTATCTAGTGAGACCATATTCCAAATTATGTTCAGTAACTGTTATCTTCTTTTCCAAATAAAATTTACATAAACAGGGTTAAATTTCCACTTTTTTATTTTTCAAAAATTATAACAAAATTTTCCTAGATGCTATGTTACAATTATTCATGCCCTCTACAAAATAAATTTATTTGAGCTCTACCTACTTCATTATATTATTTTTAATAAAAATTACATTTGTCACATGTAACAAGAGCTTGTCGTTACCTTCTAACTTTCAAAACCACTACAGAATACTCAAGTGCTATACCTTTCAACTTAAATTGCATCAAATTCAAATTCTATTAATGACTTTCATTCAAACAGCCAATTCTTTTTAAATTTTTCTAAGTTGATTGTTTTGATCTTCCAACTTTTATATTTACATTAATATTCATCCAAAACTGTTCTTTAGGTATCATAACAATATCTACCTCGCATGAAACGGGTACAATTTCATACAAATATATACAGGGTGAGCACCTTAAAAAATCAAAGTTTATTTTTGGCTTAATTTTGAGATAGAAGGAAGTAATAACTTTCACATAGGTCAGGCTTTATATTTGCCGAAAATAAGACTCAACCGATACAGGATAATGTCACAAAAGAGTAAAAACGTTTTAACAATAACACCCTTCTGTTCAAGAAAGGCGCGCGCCGGACTTATTTCGAAGAGGCTCAATAGCGTAGTTGGCTTTATCGATGCAGATACTATCTCTATGCAGGGGTGCAATTACTATCGCTCTGCAGATGCGGCGGGTTCAAACCCCAGCGGGATAATTTAAAAAAAAAATGTATTTAATTTATTAGAAATGTGAATATATTTTTACTACTAACTTAATTTGATTTTTAAAATTATTTAGTGTTACAATGTCGACGAGGGAAGTTCTGAGTAAAGCCTTTTACAGAGTTTTTTACTTCCTTTTACAATAAAGGAAGTATTGGATTCACGCCAAAAATTCGAAATTGAGTTTTCAACAGATCTTCACGTTTTAGAGTCCCCTGATCCTAAAAAACATATTTTTTTCATTGGTCTGTGTATCTGTTTGTCTGTGTGTCTGTCTGTCTGTCTGTGTGTCTGTCTGTGAACAGAATATCTCAAAAACGGAAAGAGGTATGGCGTTGAAACTTCATATATAACTTTTGTGTACTATGTAGATGCGACAGCAAGCTTTTGAAGAAAATCGCATAACCGGAAGTAGGTGTTTACTCTTGTGATTTTTCAGTTTTTTCGATTTTTTCAAAAACGGCTCTAACGATTTTTTTAAAACTTTACATTTTTATTACATTTTTAATGTGTATTGATGTGAGGTAGGTGATTTTGCAGTTTAATACTTCTAAAATGGGTTTCTTTTTTTTTCTATTTTTTTTATTAACTCCTATTTTAAATAGAACACCCGGTATATTATTACATTTTTGAATTCAGCTTAAAATTCTAGAGAAAATTTGTTTCTTGAACTAACACTATTTTGTACCGTTTTTGTAAAATTTGTAATTTTTGAAAATTTTTGACAAATACTTATAAATTTAAAATCAAATTTTTGGCTAATTATAAGATCACTGCAAAAGGAAGTTGTGTGCTTGTATCACTCCAGATTTTTTTTGTTTATTTCTAGTTTGACGTTGGTTTTACAGTTTTTAATGTAAAGTGCGTTATCAAAGCTGTATCTGTATATCAAATAAAATGAAATGCGTTCAGAGCGAAACTAAAAATTCAGCTGGGGGAAGCGACTACACTGGAAACCTAGATGGAGATCAAGGTTGGCTATGACGAAGGGCAAAGCCCTAACATGAAGCAGCAATAAAGCTAAATGGTAAGTATTTCACTGCTACAAAATCCACATATTGGCCAACAGACCGAAGAGGAATCCCTGATCTTCTTGACTTCCTCACAGTAAAAAATCAGCCTATTATCTAAATATAAGAGAATTTCACATATTACATCCCAGTCATACTGACATTATGTGAAAATATAATAACAATAGGGTACAATCCTACACTAGTCAATACACTTGCGGACTCGGTAGAATTCCAACAAAGTTTCAACAATAAAATTCAATTAAGTGTACAAGAAAACTAAACAATGTATCGAAGAAAATGGCAGCAGACAAGAGCTCCAATCGACAAAAAACTACTTAAGAAGCTGACAAAAAAAAATTTAAGAGAGAAATAGTAGAAACAAAAAATATTTGTATCCATGGTGGTTTAGTCAATCTATGGTCCGAGCCCCACCGTTCCAAGACACATTGTAATTAGGCATTTGTGAGCCGATTGTTGTGTTTAATTTGTATAATTATTTTCCCCCTTTTATCACCTAGCTCAGTTACAAAAAACACTCTTATCTTTTTCCCAGTCGAGATTATGGACACTTAATGCAACAAAGCTCAGGAAGTTGATTTAATATAGCTTAAAACCTGAAATAATATACTCTTCTCAAATAAAAACCAATAGTCTCACAATCAGTATAACACGAAAATATATTGACTGTAAATTAATACTTACTTAATTAATAACATCAAAACTAGATGCGATATAGCTTGGTTCTACGTACAATTACCAGCCAAACCAACTAATATAAATATGAAGGACATAATAATGTTGTAGGAGATAGTTATCCAAAAAGTTTATTGAAATACAAATTATGTTGTTGTTCCTTAAGGTCCAAAAGTCACACATATAAAAATTGATAAATTATTTGACGTTTCGCCACTTTAGATGGCTTCTTCAGAAATGAATGAGATGCGTTATTACTAAAATACAAGGGTTAAAAATTGGATTGAGTGAAACACAAAAATTTGTCAAGGCTTACCAAAATGGCTTCCAAAAATGTTTATAATAATTATTAACAAAGTTTGCAAATGACTTAATAAAGCCACATTGCAGAGTATACGGCGTCAAAGTAGATAAAAATTGACTTTGACTTTGACGCCGTATACTCTGCAATGTGGCTTTATTAAGTCATTTGCAAACTTTGTTAATAATTATTATAAACATTTTTGGAAGCCATCTTGGTAAGCTTTGACAAATTTTTGTGTTTCACTTAATCTAATTTTTAACCCTTGTATTTTAGTAATAACGCATCTCATTCATTTCTGAAGAAGCCATCTAAGGTGGCGAAACGTCAAATAATTTATCAATTTTTATATGTGTGACTTTTGGACCTTAAGGAACAACAACATAATTTGTATTTCAATAAACTTTTTGGCTAACTATCTCCTACAACATTATTATTCTCCGACTCAGCCAAACTTCATTTACTAATAGTATGATGAAGGACATATATTTATAATTAAATGTTATCAAAAGAAGACCTGACGAATTGTCTTGTAGATGAATTTCAAATCGCCCAAACCCGCTCCTGTCTGAAATCCGGCTCTGCTTAAGGTATTTCGCTGAATCTTGCAATGAGAAGATGCTAGACGTTATAAGTTGCCGCGATAGCTCTTGGCTGTGTCTAAAAACGTCACCGCTTTGGAACGCATCGTGACACTACGTTGGGGCAATTTTACTAATTGCAGCGATTCCAACCGAGAAAACCACCAATCTTTACTAATTGCGTGCAAGTACGCAATGCACTTATTTACAAGCTGTGGTAGGGTTTCTTGCGTTTCTTGAATGAGTTGACCCTTACTGAAAGTCGTATTCTGAAATTGATGGTTTGCTGATCATGGATGCTTGCAGTTGGTATTTTGTTTGCTGTCTTAAGGTGTTAGGATTCACTAACAAAATCGTAACAAATCACTTATGTAACTATCATACACTTCTAGTTCAAATACATTTAAACTGCGGTGGACTACGCGTAGGGGTTCTTGACAGGGGATAGGTGATCTATTCAGGCGGCTTCGATCAAGGCGGTCTATATTGTTCCAGGCCATGACACTGGCTCTGTTGCCAGATTGTGCGCTAGGCCATTCCAAGATACACTAAGTTTTGTTTGTTTGAAATATATTTGACATTAAAAACTATTTTGAGAAGGCAGTTCATGAAAGTTCCAAAAATGTCTTTGAAGTGTTACTACATACCAAGCTGCAAGTCAACTTACGCTTCATCAGTTGCTCCATATGTTAGCGTGTTCAAGTTTCCATCTAATGGAACGGTGGCACAAAATGAAAAGACATTTTGCATTTAGAGAACTGGCGGATTGGAAACGCTAGTGTTGTGTGTAAAAAGCACTTTAAAAGAGCAGATATAAAGAGTAATAATATGAAGAGACTTGTTCTGTCATATCACTAGCTTCCAGGCAAGTTATTTTGAAAAAAATACTGTATTAGATTAAGTCAAAATTAGTAAGGGTTTACTTCCAATGGAAAATTAGGTACTAACCCATTAAAAATGGTTTTTAAATTGAATATTACGGTAAAGTGACGCACTGCTATGTAAATAGCAGTGATTTTATAGATTTTTTTTCAACTGGCATGCATTACAATGATAGGGCTAGTGTACTGACAGATTGTTCATTTAGTGTCCAAAACTAGTAATTTTTTGTTAAAGTTTGGCAAAGCCACGTTGCCAGATTGTGGTAGGCCATTCCAAAGGTCACTTTATAAGCCCAATGTCATGGCCTGGAACAATATAGACCGCCTTGCTTCAATGGGTCATAGATGGGTCTCCTTTAAACTAAGTCCTTTACCTGGTTAGGCTGTAAATGAAAAATTTATCATAAGATGCACGTCTCCCAGCACTTGTATTATTTATGTGGACGATAACAATAAGGACTGTTTTAATTGATAAAGATTTCAACAAAATTATCCAGGGTTTTAGAGAAAATTAATTTACTATTTAAAAAAATATGTAGCACGAGCGCATTTATTAGTATCGAGAGATAAAAAAACTGATCCTCAGCAGGCTGTGAAAATTCAAATGTATGAATCATATGTTTGTGGTACTGTAAGTCGATGTCAAATTCGAGGTTATCAGGTTAGGTTTTGCGTCAGTCTGTATCAAAACTGATGCAAAGTCTAACCTGCTAACCTCGAATTTGACATAGACTTACATTGCCACCAACATATTATTCATGCGTTTGAATTTTCACAGCCCGCTGAGAATCAGTTTTTTTGGATCCCTCGATAGTATACATTTGAACAAAAACAAATACATGCTTGACAAATAAGATACAGTATATATATATAGTGCAAAGCTTGATTTATTTAAACACTTTTTTAGTTCTTTCAATTTTTGTAATCAACAGATTTTCTGTAAAATAATATAACATATTATGAGTTGCTAAATTCGCCCCGTTAAAACCATACCTACAAATTAAAGAAATTTTTATTCATAAACTCTCCTATATATAGAACAATTTTCATTTTAATATTTTCAACCAGTTTTCAGTAAATTGACAAAACTTAATTTTAACCCCCCTCTAATATCTCTATAAGGGTTGAGAATCGGACATAAACATATTGGTTTATTTTTCTTATTTTGACTTTCTGAACACATCTCAAAGGATTTCACTTTCCTCACCTGTACATACAATAAAAAATAGAAATATTATTAAAAAGTATTGAGTTGATTTCTAGAATAAAAATTAATTTCAGTTATTCTTAGATAGTTGCATTTTTTTCGAGTCTATACCTATATTAAGTATTTAGCATTAAGTGAGGTTAATACGAAATATGGTCGAAAGAATATAATATAATATTAAATAGGTACACACATACAACGGTTTTAACTTATTATAAAACATACAATATCTAACAAATATTGTTAATAAAAATTACAATTTATTATACATGGGCACATAAAGAGTGTTTAAAAATGCCACATAAGCTTGATGGTACGTTAATTGCGGATGTTTCATCATCATCATCATCCAGCCCTTAAAGTCCACTGCTGGACATAGGCCTCCCTCATTGATTGCCATTTTCCTCGGTCTTGGGCAGTCTGAACCCAATTATTTGCAACTCTTTTGATGTCGTCGGTCCATCGGGTAGGTGGTCTCCCTATACTACGTTTGTCAGCTCTTGGGCGCCATTCCAGAAGTCTCCTCGTCCATCTATCGCCACTCATTCTGGCTATGTGACCTGCCCAGTTCCACTTAAGTTGACATATCCGCTTTACAACATCAGTTATTCCTGTTCTCTGGCGTAGGTCTTCGTTTGTAACATGATCTCTCAAAGATATGCCCAGCATTGACCTTTCCATCCTACGTTGTGCAATTTTTATTTTTCGAGCTGTTCCAGATGTTAAAGTTAGAGTTTCTGCACCGTAAGTCAGAACAGGTAAAATACATTGGTCATAAACTTTTCTTTTTAGGCATGTTGGAAGGTTGCTTTTGAAAACATCACGGAGTCTACCAAACGCTGCCCAGGCGAGAGATATTCTTCTGGTTAACTCGCATGTTTGATTATCTCTTGAGATTCTAATTTCATGTCCCAAATATGTATATTTTTCCACTTGTTCGACAACATTGTTACTGACCTTGATGTGGTCATTGGGTATCAAGTTGGTCATTAGTTTGGTTTTATGGAAGTTGATATTCAAACCGACACTAGAACAGACAGTCTGCAATTCTTGCAGCATCAATCCTGCTTCCCCAAGATCATCAGATATTAGTATTATATCGTCTGCAAACCTAAGATTTGTTAGTTGTTTTCCGTCTATAGTAATGCCTCTCGTTTCCCAGTCGAGTTTCTTGAATGCGTACTCTAGAACTGTGATAAATAGCTTAGGTGACATGGTGTCACCTTGTCTTACACCTCTTCTAATTTGAATATAGTCGCTATTATCGTGCAATTTCACAGTCATAGTTGCATTACTATATATATTATATATTAGTTTTGCGTACCTATAATCGACGCGGCATTCTTGTAGGGCTTTTATAACAGCATTTAACTCGACAGTATCAAAAGCCTTGTGGAAATCAACAAATACGAGGGCTAGTGGTCTATTATATTCTATAGACTTCTCAATTAGAGTTTTAATAGTTTGCAGATGATCGTTAGTTCCGAAACCAAATCGGAAACCAGCCTGTTCTTCTGGCTGATAGAAGTCAAGCTTCCTTTCTAGCCTTGAGGTTATTATTCCAGTGAATAATTTATAGAGATGGTTCAATAGACTTATTGGTCTATAATTCTCTAGATCGGTTTTATCTCCCTTTTTAAACAGTAATATGGTTACCGCGTTGTTCCATTTACTCGGTATACTGCTGATGTTTAAGCAAAGATTGAATAATACTTTTATTTTCTCCAATAAAAGTGGGCCTCCTATTTTTATTGCATCTGTAACAACGTTGTCTTCACCGGGTGCCTTGTTGTTTTTGGACTTTTGCAAGGCTAACCGTATTTCATCGACGGTGATCTCTGGTAATTCCTCGGATACCTGATTGACAATGCCTTTGCTGGATGATAGTGACTGCGGGTCTAGGTTTACATTCACTTGGCTTTGGTATAATTTAGAGTAGAATTCTTTTACTATATTCAGTATTTCTTCACGATTTGAAGTTAGAATTCCCTTTTTATTTTAATGGATGTTTAGCGCCTTAGTAAAATATAAAAAAAAAGTAAGCGTACCATAAAAAAGTTAAAATGCAAAAACAAATACATCGAAGTCAATATGGAACACATAGTTTCCACATTTAGTTTTATACAAATTGACACCGTGTAGCTTAAGTTTCATTTTTAGACACTCTGTATTTGTAACACTTTTATCATAGTAGGGTAAAAAGTGCTTTCTAATTTTTTACTTCCCTCGTCTGAAAGACGAAGGAAGTATTGTAATCACGAAAAAATCACCTTCTGACATTTCTTCAGATATTCACGTTTCAAGGTCCCTAGATGACGAAAAAGAGGTTTTCTTAATTCCGTCTGTCTGTCTGTCTGTTGGCAGTATCGTTCAAAAACTATTTGTTGGAAGAAGTAGATATTTTGCATACATATTATATATCTACCTCGCATGAGACCGGTACAATTTCATACAAATATATACAGGGTGAGCACCTTAAAAAAATAAGATGTTTAATTTTCGGTTAGTTTTGAAATAGAAGGAAGTAATAACTTTAAAATAGTTCACGCTTTACCTTTGCCGAAAATAAGAATCAACCGATACAGGATAATGTCACAAAAGAGTAAAAACTTTTCAACAATATGACCCGTCTGTTCAAGAGAGGCGCGCGCCGAACTTATTTCTATAACACTTATCGATGCAGTTACGATCGCTGCGGAGATGCGGTTACGATAGCTATGCAGGTGCGGCAGGTTCAAACTCCAGCGGGATACATTTTTTTTATATTTGCAAATTGATCCTCGGACGAGGGAAGTTCTGGGTAAAGCCTTTTACAATTTTTTTCTTTTTTTTTGTTTGTTTCTCTTCTTGTGCATCGGTAATTCGTTTGGAATCCCTGATTTTCATACCGCGTGGCCCATGTGAATTTACCAATTCCGGTAGCATGCATTCATAAAAAAGTTTTATAATTTGGGTACCATTTCTTCCGACTAAAATTTTGTATCTTTTTCTACCTTAATAATTTGAATGGCTTTATCAGTATATAAAATAAAATCGCAATACGCAGTATTTACGATGTCCCTGAATTTGATAAAAGTAAATGTGCTTTTTCTTTAAAACTAAGTTGCCATCTACACATAGTTTATTTTTCACGTCGTCTTTCACAGCACTTTCAATAGTCTTATCGCGGCACGAATATAAACACTTCACCTCAATACTACCCCCATCTAGAAGACTTCCGTCTGGAGAAGCGGCTAAAAAAGGATATTCTTCAGAAACGAATAAACTGCTTAACTGCACCTTATTCTATGTTCTGTGTCAGTATGACTCTATAGCTTGCTTTTCATGAATTCTACCGTAAACAATGGCTGGAGTGTAAAATTGTTTGTTGCCTTTATAGAGCATATCTTTCACTGCAGAATGGCACGAAGTAGTAGCGAGAATTTTACAAATTTTACCAAAATGTTCCACGTTGATGTTTTTATAATAAACACGCACATTCTCTACCTTTGTGCAAAGGCACAGTTGCTAATGTATGACGTGAGAGTTTTTCAAAATGCACGGCCTTATGTAGCAAACATTTTTTAATCATTGCGAAAAACTGATTCTCAATTAATGAAATAAAAACATACGACGTTTATCGGTTGAAAATATTCTTCCATTTATTATTTGATTAAATAAATCAGAATCAGAGAATGATAGTGATTCTGATTATACTGATGGAAGTAGAATAAGGAGTTTACATTTTGGCTTCAAAATGCTTGTTAAAAATATAGTAATATTTAGTAAATCTATACCATCCTCAAATATTACAAAGTTTGGTAGTCCCACTGTAATGCACATCAAATATACAGAAGAAAACAACTTTTCGTTAAATTTGAAGAAGTTGTGGCAGTTGGTTAAACGAAGAGCACAATGGAATAAATATATAAATTAATCCTATAATAGGAACAAAACAGTTCGTGGAACATATTGAGATTACTGCGAAAGAAATTCAAAGAATGAAATTGGAATTTCAATGGATTTTGAAATTTTTCTCCCATTCTTTAAATGTTATGTCATTATGGTAATATGAAATTAATTACGTGTTTAAAATGTGAATAGGGGTAAACAGGTAATTAATTGCGAATTAAGATAATGATACCAGTGCAGTTATCACTAATAAAATCCAATTAGTCAACAGTAATATTCCAAGTGCATTAAAATAGTCGATTAAATTTTGACTTTTTCTGTCAGAATGTTTTGCTAAGAAATTTGTCGAGTAAATTTTCCGCTCAATAAGAATCCTGAGTGCGTAGCACGAGGGTTTTTGTTGCGGATTATTTCTTTCATATCCATAATAATGCGTAATCACTATGGTTTCTGTCAGTTTAATAATGACAAAAATTCAAACGTCAAAATTTAACCGCGGTTAAATATGTGTCAAAATGTAATCGCTTGTGCATAATTTTAACATGATTATTAAAGGTGCTTTACCAACTGAATTTTATATATTTATTCAGGAAATAATCACGCCGAACATCCCGCGTGCATTTAAACTAGCCTGAATAAATTTTGACGATTTTCTGTCAGAGTGTTTTGCTCGGAAATCGTAAATTTTCCTCCCCAAAATCCCCCGTGCTACGCACTCGGGATTCTTGTTGAACGGAAAATTTACTTAACATATTTCTTGGCAAAACATTCTGATAGAAAACGTCAAAATTTAATTGGCTATTTTAATGCACTTGGGATATTACAGTTGAAAATTTACGAGATATATTTCTTCAGAGCAAAACATTCTGACAGAAAATCGTCAAAATTTATTCAGGCTGGTTTACATGCACGCGGAATGTTCGGCGTGATTATTTCCTAAATAAATAGATAAAATTCAGTTGGTGAAGCATCTTTAATAATCATGTTAAAATTATTCACAAGCGATTAAATTTTGACACAATTTTAACCGCTGTTAAATTTTGTCGTTTGAATTTTAGACATTATTAAACTGACAGAAACCATGGTGATGGCATTATTAAAATTGTTACGGATATGAAGGAAATAATCATCATTGTATCCGACGTTTATCAGTGAAAGTTCGCTTTAAATGTCTGAGCGATTTTGTTCATTAATTAACCATTTTATTGTTATATCTATTCTTTGATTGACA
This sequence comes from Agriotes lineatus, assembly GCA_940337035.1. Classification (NCBI taxonomy): domain Eukaryota; kingdom Metazoa; phylum Arthropoda; class Insecta; order Coleoptera; family Elateridae; genus Agriotes; species Agriotes lineatus. The sequence continues at coordinate 59,412 of CALNHX010006714.1, forward strand.
ATACCAAGAACATATTCTGTGACCAACAAACACGAAAACGTGGCTATTGTATCAAGGAAACTGTTTACAAACCAAGGTTGACCCTTTCAAATGTAATAATATGAATGTTATCTTAATAGAGTTCTTGTATTATTTTCATTTGTAAAGCTCAGTTCAGTCCCAGGTGTTTTGCAGCTAAGTAAGCATTTCCAAAGATAGAGAAATAAGGTAAGGTTCAAATCTCTGAGTTGATCGTACACAATTTCCATCGCTAGGAAATCTTCTATGGCGGGACATTCCACTCCATCACAGGCATTTAAAACGTCGTAATGGTAGCTACCCTAAGTTGTAAACAATAACAAAGATAGTTTCCCCAGTTTAAGATTCCGTTTATTCACTACTTAGCCTTGGCAACCTTTTAGGCCTGTTGCAGGCAGTAAACGGGGTTTAACCTGTAGCATATGAAAAATCAAAGCAAGAATACCCCAAGGGGTGTATTAGGTTCAGTCCTTTACCCAATATACACCAATACCAAAAACTGAAGGTCTAAAAATAGCGACCTTTGCAGATGACACCACTATTTTAGCAGCAGAAAATACTACTGGAGAAACTTTAAAACTCCAAAGAGAAAGGGATGAAATAAATTCTTGGATCAAACAATGGAGAATCAGAATAAACAAAATCGTTACACGTGAACTTCACAGCAGAACATGCTGCTGTAAAACTAGACGATGCAAATATACTATATAAAAAACAGTTCCGTATTAAGGTGGAAAACTAATATGGAATAAACATATAAAAACGAAGAACAAAGAAGTAGAGATATAAAGTACAAAAAGGAAATAAGTAATAGAAAGAAAATTGCAGTCATTCGCACATAACATTTTACTCTTGTAGTGTGAAGAAGTGCTAAATATATTTTGACATATTGACCATATTCAATGCTCCAAAACAAAATTCGAAGGAATATTGTGTAGGGCATATACAGAATGATAACCTGCATACAGTTCGCAGCAAGGTCTGAAAATTTAGTTTGGCATAACCTGATTAATGCTAATATAACAAAGCGACTCAAAAGGCTTGCAGCAACTTTTTGTAAACAATTTGTGAATTTTGAATACCTTGAAGAATGTCGAAATTTAGGAAGAGAGCCTTTGAAATAGCTCAGTCTCTCGTATCCGTAACTGATCATTGTCCGTGAAGTCTGAGACCAAACAGTTAAAGGCTTACCGAATTCCAATCGAACAGAGAATGGGCAGCACTCTATAGAAGGGTTTGCGAAGTTGTGTTATCTTTTACTATAGATAGACAGTCGTATTAGTATTACTATGGTCGTTTCTTCCAAATTGTACTTGTATACGTTTGAAATATTAAATTAGTTTTGTTAATTGATTTGTATTTTATTTATTTATGTGCAAGGGAAGCTATAAGGAAAAATAAGTAGGACTATTGGAACTTCCTGGAAAATAAGTACTTAGGAAGATACGATTAAAGAAAGCTATAGTTAAATCGAGCTACAACTACGACAAGGCATTATATAAAGAATTTAAACGGTTAGTAATTATTGTAGTTCGTACTTTTAGATATTGGGATGGGACATTTGGGACCAATTAAAGCAAACAATGGTTATAATTTTTTTGGATTTACGAAACTATCATTAATTATATTATTACATACGATTGTTCGCATAGACTATATATTTTATCTTAAATTGTTCTGAACTGTGAACAATTGCCTAGCCACGTCCACATTATGTGCTTGTGCACTTTAATTGATTACAAGTGTTAAGAAGACTTGTAATTGAATTTTATCTTAAAGCATGAGTACGTATAATTTTATGCGAACATCGTTTATATTCCAAATTGGATAGTATATAAAACAGTTTAGGTTCAAATGTTATAAGACGACAATTGAGAGAAAGAATTCACTCAAAGTAAGTCAATCAATTTTCTTACTAATTAAGAGAGTTATAACTGTAGCTGAATTACAGCTTTTTATGTACAATAAACGTTATGTTTTGCTAACCCATATTGCTAATGCATAAAGTGAAATTGATGCCATCCTGCTGAAATAATTAAAGCTCTTGCATCAGTCAAGAAGACATTAAATTAATAGTTTTTAATGGAATCAAATTGTGATCAAGAACCAGGAAAAGTAAAATAGGTCAAAATATAAATAGCTCGCGTTAATCTTAACTTACTCAGTTTGAAAGGTAAATGAATTAATCTGTTGCAAGATTGCCAAAAACCTAGATCATATTAATTTTTAGATATTGAACAATTGGGAATATTAAAAAAAAAGTTAAGCATTTAACTATAAATCTCATCAATGTGATATATTTAAAAATTAGTAGCGTCATTATCTATATATTATACTCACGTATGGAAACTCATAATTTATAAAATTAATGCATCAGTATGTTTAATATTAATACATTAAGTACTTTTGAAAAAGCTCAATTTCTGCTGAAACCATTATCGAAAAGCGGAGGAGGATCCATATTAAAATTAAAAAAAAGATCCTGTGATCACATTCGTAACTAGAAACACGAACTTGATAGTCTTATTTTAACCTTGCAGTTGTCATACCAGCTATGTATATAAAAGCATTAATCATTTATATTCGGTGTTAGCCTTGCAAATACAAGTACACATTATTGTCTGGTGTTCCTTGAGTATAGCTTGTAAAATAGGTAAACGTAGTTTACCAGCGAATTTACTGTGTTTTACTTAACACTTGGGATATTTTTCACTTATAGTATCCCAACTGCTTGGATACTTTCCAGAAATTACGATGAGTGTTCTGTCGTACGTTTTACTCGCACATTATTGCAAATGGTGGCATATTCGGTAAGAAAATCGTTCGATACCAAACTATACATTTTGTAAATAGTACAAATTTTGCACCAGCAACAACAATTATGTACATTAGTAATTACAATTTTACTTTTAATTGATGTTATACAGATTGGTGGTGGGTAATGTGAACATACAAAATTCAATGACCTCGAATACAGTTTGTGAGCTTTGTATGCGTTAGACAGAAATAGTTTGCACATAACCTCAGGGTTTTACCTTTTATAAAACAGGGCATATTTTAAACCCAACATATACAGGGTAATCAACTTAAAATGTAGTGTAGTTCGAATTCCATCACGGTTTATATTTTTTTTTATTGAAAATTGACGTAATTCGCATTACCAAGTGTTTCCACTTCTTGCTTCAGTATTATTAGGAACGTTACGGTATTTTTATCAATAGTTTCCTTGGAATTTTAAAATTATTTAGTCTCACGACGTCCGCTTGCGAGGGAAGTTCTGAGTAAAGTCCTCGCTAACTGTTCCCATTTTTGGTAATTAGCAGAATTGTTCCAAATAACTTTAAATTAGATAATATTACTTGTATGTATAGAGGAGCTGTGCAATACAAATGCTATAACTGCAGTGCCTGCAAGAGAAAATAATCTTATTTGTGTTACCACTTACATAGGCGGTTTGCTTAAGTTTTTTTCTACGACCACCACTAAAAGTAGGCCTTTTAGCGCTAGATTTTTTAACTAAAAGTGACGTTTTATAATTTAGCGTGTTTAAGGAAATCAGCTGTTTACTTTCAGCGCATGTGTTATTAAACTACAATTTCGAACTGGAAGTGAGATTGTAAAGTTATTCTAGTTACTTCTTGCGTTAGAGGTAAAGTGTCTTTTAAATAATTAAAGCGTTATGTAATGAATACAGTCAGATGTGTAATCTTAATAATTACCTTTGATAACTGACAGTACTGGCTCCTCAAACATTCATCTGCGCGTCAAGGCCATCTGTTTATTATGACATAAATTATAACTCTCGTAGATGCAAACCTTTGTTAAATCGGCATTTATGAATTAATAACAGTAAATTTAAGATCGTAGAAAAAATATTGTATGCAATTCGACATTTATGGATTATTAACAGTAAATTTAAGGTCGTAGAAAAAATATTGTATGCAACTCGTGCTAAAAGTGGTTTATGCACGAGACGTGTTATGAAACTCAGCCTTCGACTTCGTTTCATAATTTTCATGTCTCGTGCATAAACCTCAACTTTTAGCACTTTTTGCATAAATAGCTATTTAGTTCGATATTAATATTTAGTTAATAAACAAATAAATATGTTCTCAGGCTATTTCTCACAATTTTGCTTACGTACCTTGTCAGGTCATTTTGTATTTTAATTAGCCACCTAGGCTTTAGGGCAGCGTGCCCGTATGTTAAACCCTTTTAGTTACTTATTTGGCTTCATCGCCTAATTCCATAATAATGATATTGCGCATATTTGGCCTCAAGCGCAGTATTTCTCGTCATCCGGGGCACCCCTTTGTTGGTACTTTGACAATCGGGTGTTAACGCTCGCAGGATTTCCGAACCTTCTAGAATTTACGCTGTTGGTGTGACTGCGAGGCCTCGCGCTGTCTTCGTTACCGGCACTTATTTGTTTTATTGGGCGCCTCGCCATTGGCTGTCTTTGTCACCGGCACTTATTTGTTTTATTGGGCGGCTCGCCATTGGCTGCCGAGATATAGTCACGTGGGGACGCGACTGATGTGTCATGTTGCAGCGTTTCCCTCTTGGCAGTTGATCGCAGCGCGTTGCAGAAAGCGTTTGTTTGGTGGTTGTGTTATCCAGGCGGCGTCCTTTGGCCCCTTAGGTGCCCGAGGACGCCTGCCGCTGTTGATTAATATTGTTGCCGTGGAGGCCCCCTTTGGTGTTGCCCGTTTCGAGGTGTTGCAGCGAGCGCTGCGAGAATTGTTTCACCTTCGAGAGGTGTTGTGGTTGTGCGAGCTCCGAATTGTTTCGGCGTAGCGTGGATCTGTCCCGCAGAACGTAAGTGGCCCATTTTCGTCGTCAAGTTGTACGCGTCCTGACGCGTCGCACGTCGCCATTATGGCGGATACCCACTCATCACTATAACCGTCGAATATCGAATGTACCTGCCACCTAAGACTGCAGCCTGTCGCAACTCAACTGTACCAGGCTTCCCGACCGCCTACGTATTAAGGTATGTGTCTTTGAACTGATTACCGTTGTGAACGCGAGTGTTCCTGTCCCGCGGGGAGCATTAAGTCCCGTGTGCGAGTTGTTTTGGAAAGCCGCGAGCGAGCCCGTCACGTCTCTTGTGCCTACAGGCACTGTCGTCATATTTGCCCGCATTTCCAAATTACAGACTGTCTATTTTACAAGGGCTTGCGTTACTGTATGTTGCATAAGGCGTCGCGCCCACATGCTGCGCATTCACTTCGAATTTTAGACTGTATCTGTGCACGGGCTTGCGCCTAGTGCTATCTTGTTTATTCTGTACATCTGTCGCTAGGTTTAGAACGTGCGCCAGCTGGTGTTTTCTTAGATATAATATATATATATAGGGCGACGCACTCCGCTGCCCCATTGTAACCCGTGATTCAATATATGACTTGTTAATTAAGGAAACTTGTGCATGTTCTGTTGCAGATAAGCGCCCCCTCAGTGTAATGATTATTGTGCGACGGGACGAGGGAGCCTTGAGCGTACAGGTGGGTGAGACAGCTGCGTAGTCGCGGCCGGATTGGCACCTAATTACAATCTTTGCATAAGGCAATCCCGAAATTGTTATTTGAACTTGCAACTCTTGAGTAATCCTATCGATGGATTATCGTGAATGCTTCGCCCCGTCTAACCGCCCAGGTCCGGTTAGTCGGGTTAAGACAGGCTTGGTGGCGCCCTCATTATTTTACCGTTAGTTACCGACCTTCTGGCAGTTACCCTCAGATAATCTCGTGAAAGAACCCGCCCATCTCCACTGAAAGTCTAGCTCGGCCTAACTTGTTGCGGCGTGGGTGGCGGCCTAGGAGATATTTCGTCCCGATTTTGTCAGTTACGGCCCGCGCCGGCCGTTTCGTTATTGTATGAGCCGGTGCGGTGTCGTAAAGTCAGTTTAAGACCGTAACAACCTAACAAATGACTTCCGGGATTGGCGCATCTTATTATTGAGTTCGAAGAACTCAACGTTTCGCACACTTTCGTAAGGAAATTTATCAGGCAAAATGCCAAAGAGCACGGCAACTCAACGTGTAAACCACGCCAAAGGCGAAATTCTTCTGAACAGACTTTATTCTAGGCTGGGTGTTGTACGTACTTTTCGATCAATCTCCCCTTTGCGCTATCCATCCTAGAATAATTTTTCAGTTTATATTTATTGATAATTTGGATCAATTCCTATATAAATATGAAAAGAAGTTATAGGTAGCATCCTGAAGCAGTACAGTTTGTTGCCATTAGATGGCGCTAAAGGAAGTAAGCTTCAGTCTTTCTATTACTTTTAACTTTTCTTCTACTACCATTTTAAGCCTTTCTTTTCGGTTGGATGGTGCGTCTGTTGTTCGAGTACTTTTCCAGTCTTCCTTATTCACCACCCATCTTGTACACATTTTAAGCCCCCTTTATTGATTATTTGGATCAGTTCCTGTGTTAAAATGAATAAGCTCATATAGCATGTTACAGGCAAATCTCCGGTTACGACCTACAACCGACTTAACACTTAAAACGACTAGCTAGCGGATGAAAGGCAGGTCTTAAATTGAAAGTGTATGGTATTACTTACAGCTAGTTACAGACTCTAAAAGTCTGTATATTTCTTGGTAAATTAAATTCAGAACGGACGTCGAAAGTAGACAATTATTATTCTTCAGGCGCCATTAGATGCTGAATCTCTCTTCCAGAGATAATTGGCATTCCCTAAGGAAACGACCTCGGCAAAAGGGGTCGTTAAAGTAGGTAAATCTGTGGATTTATCTGGGTCTCGACCGCTTAACTCGCTGATAAGATCGTCTGTATGCAATGGTACAGAGTACAAGCAAATACATTGTACAAATAATAACATATATTCAACACACAAGAATACAGGTCAAAATATCCAGCCGTAGTCGGCACTGTTCAGTTTATTACTACCTGTAAAAAATTAACATAAGCTGACATCACAGTTACAAGCTATACTTTAGCAAACTCAGTAGGCTAGTCACCATCCAACCTGTCTATTGACAATATTTGAGGCCTTCCATGAAGGGAAAGAGAAGCTCGAGCAGGCGCCCGTAAAATCAATAACACACGTACAAGGAGCGTTCAAATATAAATTACTATTTAATATTTATTCAAAAACTAACACAAAGGGTCTTATATACATCATTTAATTTTGCTATACACTCTTTTCCAAATTAATTTTTTTATTATTGAAGCTGCGATTTCGGTTAAATTAGCAAATATTTTTTAACATAGATTACGATAATCTCTGAAACTTCTTTGTGGCGTGAATTCATATTCTTATATGGATATTTCGCCACTCTGCAAATTAAATTATTAAATAACGAAAATATTAACAACGAACGTTTCGAGGGACAATCTGCCCTCGTTATCAACGAATAACAATTAAAACTAACAAGAACTTATCTTTTTTTTCACTGGAAGGAAAAACGACCAACCTCCAATGAATTTTCTGACATTGACGTTTGTTGATATCTGTACCTACTTGATCTCATCTTTAAGAATCGATAGCCAACTATTGTCTAAAAATATTGAGAAAGACGACACGCATTTTTCTTCGTTAAGTAAAATGTATGCCGTTTCCTTAATTTTTCGCCTAGTTGACATCGATTCTTTAGACAAGATCTTTGTGTTGTTCCATTGTATTTTATGGTTTTCATCCCAAGCATGTTCTGCCAGCTTAGACTTATTGAATTGATACGTTTTCAACATATTTTTATGTTCTTTAACTCTTACTGCTAAAGGCCTGGATGTTTCACCGATATAATATTTCCCGCATTCACAGGGAATACTATATATACAATTCCTTGAATGTTGTTCTTCGTTGAACGGTTTAGTTTTTGTAAGAACTGACCGCAAAGTATTCATCGTTTTGAATACCGTCCTAACATTAAATCTATTTCCAATTCGTCTAATTTTGTCAGATATGCCTGGAATATATGGTATAGTAAGAGTATTATATTTTTGAGTGTCATTCCTTTGTATGTGTGTGGCATTGCTTCGTGTATTGAAAATGTTCCGAACAAGAGTCTCTGGATAGCCATTATTTATTTATTTATTTACAATTTTTCGAGTTGCACACAGGACGTACCCAGTTAAGCAACTTCAATTAGCAAATGAAAACAGGAAAAAAGATTTAACAACCCAAGAGAAAGAAAATTATATGATGGGATCAAAAGTTTAACAAAAAAAAAAACAACATAACAATCATAGTTCAGTAGTTTGTAAAAAATAAGTATAACAGGTGTTCCGCCCCGATCACCCAACCGCAAGTCAAGAATTGTCAACTGACCATGTCTTAGTTAAAAATATGACTTACATTTAACTTGCAATCGGGCCCTCGCAGCCGCACGGGAGCGAAAGAATACCCGTCATCTGCTAGTGCACCTTATATGTTTCTTAATTGTAATGCATTAAATACATGGTTTTGACTTGCTTCTTAATGGCTGGTAGTTCGTCTTTAAAAACATCTATCTCATCATTGAGCAAATTCAATGTACGAGACATTCTGTTTAGTGGTGAATTTAAGCTGAAATTTGTTCTTGAATAACACTGCTGAAAAAGTGAGTTGTTTCTTAAATTACGACTTGGAATATGTACATTTACCAGATTTAACAAAGACGGGGAATCTATTTGTGATTTTAAAATCTTACAAAAAATTATAACATCAGATAACGATCTTCTGTCTTTTAGAGTAAGAAGATTAAAATATTTACAGGAAGACAAATAAGTAGTACACGTATTGGGGCTCTTTCTTGTTAAATAGGTTATAAAATGCATTTGAATTTTTCGAGTCTATTAATATATATTGCACAATGCGGGTTCCAGATAGAACTACAATAGCTCAGATTTGAGTGAACATACGCATTGTACAGCATAACAATAGCTTTGGAATTGGTAAAAAATTTAGTTGTTCTGATTATAAAACCAAGTAATTTATTAGCTTTTCTGCAAATAACATCGATATGTGTGTCAAACAACATTTTTGTATCTAAAGTCATTCCTAAGTCTTTCACAGATTCTGTTTTTGAGAGTATATTGAGTCCGATAGTATAGGGAAAAGAAACACGATTTATGTTTCTAGTAAAGGATATCTGACAACATTTAGAATAATTTAAAGTTAATTTATTAGTAATGCAATAGCTGTCAAGTCGTTGAAGATCTGAATTAAGCTTTTCGCAGTCAGCTTGATTTTTTATCTGAAGAAATATCTTTAAATCGTCGGCGTATAATAAAATTTCGCTATATTTAAAACAAAGATTAATATCATTAATATATAATATAAATAGCAATGGTCCGAGATGCGAACCTTGTGGAACGCCAGAAGAAGTTTGAAAAATTTTTGAAAGATAGCCATTAACTGAGACTGCCTGCGAACGATTCCTAATATAGGAGCATAATCACCTCAGAAGAACACCATGTATACCGGCCCCAGACAGTTTTTTAATCAAAATATTATGATTTATTTTATCAAACGCTTTACTGAAGTCGGTATACACGGAATCCACCTGACAGCGGGCCTCCATAGATTTCAGAATGTAGTTGGAATATAGTAATAGATTTGACTCAGTTGATCTATTCTTAAAAAATCCGTGTTGCTGAGGGATAATTATGTTACATAAAAGAGAATAAAGGTGGTCGTATATTATTGTTTCAAAAAGTTTCGGTATGGCAGAAAGCTTAGAAATTGGCCTATAATTAGCAACTAATGACGGGTCACCAGATTTAAATACTGGAACAACAATTGCTTTTTTCCAATATGTCGGGAATACACCTGTAGCAAGCGACTTTTTAAATAAAATAGAAAGCGGGTATGTTATACCCCTACGGCAACGTTTTAGAAGGAGTGGAGGAATATTATCAATTCCAGCGCCCTTTTTTACATTTATAGCTCGAAGCCGATTATAAAGACCACAAGAATTAATCAGACTATCAGCAAAGTTGTAATCTTGTATGGAAGGTATAGGGTTATCATTCGCATTATTTCCTCCAGGTTGCGGGTCCACTTCATACACAGATTTAAAAAATGACGAAAACAACTCTGTTATGAGTGGAGCATCAGAAGCAATCGATTGATTGTAAGACAGAGTACTAGAAAAGTTGGATTTATGAGTTTTTCTGGATTTAGAAAATTGCCAAAAGAGTTTTGGGTTTAGGGTAATGTTTTGCTCGGTTTGGTTAAAATATCTTTTGTAGTCTTTATTTATAAGAAATTTACTTCGGCCTCGAAGTAAACTAAAAGTTAAATAATCTAGTGGGTTATTATAACGTTTCCAACGTTTGTGATACTTCTTTTTTCATTGATAACCTTAATTGTAGAATGACAGTACCAATGTGGGAATTTATTATTATTTTTTCTTTTTATGCGGGGTACACGTGATTCAAGAATGTCGCTTAATTTAGAGTGAAATGCTTGTACTGCAGAATTTACATCCGAATCACTTAAAATAGAGTCCCAATCCGTTGACGTAAGATCATTATCGATTTGTATGAAATTTGCCTCAGAGTAATTAAAGTTACTAGAGCTACGTGTTTTTTTCAATGTATTATCAATTTTAAATTCCAACGTAAACTCTATTGGGGGGGTGGTGTAAGTCCTCTGGTACTAAAGAAAACTGACTTCTCAGCACTGTTATTTTGTTATTTATGTTAGTAAGAATCAAGTCAAGTACCCTATTATTGGGATTTAAATAAGAATTATATTGAGCGAGTCCAGAAAACGTAATCACATCAACAAAATTTACAGATCTCGGATCTGTATAATTTGCTGGAGTTAAAAATTGAACATTAGCATTTTGTACCCAAGTAATACTTGGTAAATTAAAATCGCCACATATTAGCACCGATACATCCGGATTTTCGCTCAATATTTCATTTAATTTATCCATAAATGTACAAAAAGCTGGATTATCGCCAGGCGGAAGATACACAACACAAATATACATTTTACATGATCCCTGGCCAACTGTTACCCAAATATCCTCAGCGGAAGAGTTCCAGCTGGAATGACGCTGGGATGGAAAATTTTCACTTATCGCAACAGTGTAAAACATTAATAATAAATTCTTTCTCTTTTTTGATAATTGTATCATTAGAGCAAACAACTTTGGCTCTGTCGTAAAGACTTTTTACAACGCCTGTCTTTATGTTTTTGTGATGGTTAGATTTAAAATGTAAGTACCTATTACTATTGGTTTTCTTACGGTATACTGATGTTTCAAAAGTATTTATTGTGCGTGTGATTAGTGTATCAAGAAAGGGTAACTGATTGTTTTGCTCTGTTTCTAATGTGAATTTGATGGAGGTTTCTTTACTGTTAATATGTTCAAGAAATTTGTCCACCTCATCCATATCATGAGGCCAAATTGCAAAAACATCATCGACATATCTTCCCCAAACTACTGGTTTGTTGGTGTACGTGTAGACATGTTGTTGTTCAAAGTCTTCCATAAAAATGTTACTAACAATGGGAGATAAAGGTGAACCCATTGCCATCCCGAAATCTTGTTGGTAAAATTCATTGTTTAGTTGAAAGTATGTCGTTTTAATGCATAGTGTTAAAAGTTCCATAATGGTACCAACGTTTAATGTTGTTCGTGTATGTAATGTGTTATCGTTTTGTAGCCTATGTTTAATGATGTTGAGTGTTTTGTCTACTGGAACATTAGTGAAGAGACTAACTACATCGAAACTAACCATTAAGTGTTGTGTGTTTATGTTTGCTTCTTTAAGTTTTTCAAGGAAATGGGGCGTGTTCTTTATATACGTGTCTGTATTTCCTGATATAGGAGTCAGTATCTTAAGTAAATATTTAGCTAAACTGTGACAAGGAGAACCTATAGAACTAACTATTGGCCTAAGTGGTACATTTGGTTTGTGTATCTTTGGTAATCCATAAAAATGTGGTGGTTTACTGTAGTGTGGTGTTAGTGTACGTCTTACAAAATCTGTAAATTGTTCTCTGTGTTTGTAAAGTGTTCTGTATATTTTTGTTTCTATTGTATGTGATGGATCTTTATTTAGTTTAGTGTATTGCCCCTCACTAATAAGTGTTAAAAGTTTTTCGTTGTATGTGGTTGTGTCAAGTACTACTGTGGCGTTGCCTTTGTCTGCAGGTAGAATTTTAATTGTGTTATCGGTTTTTAGTGTGTGTAGTAAATGTTTTTCTCGTTTGGATATATTTTGTCTGATTGTGTAAGGTCGTTCTAGTATGATTTTGTTTCTAATTCTGTATTCCTGTCTAATGTCTTCTGGAAGTTTTTGACAAGTCTCTTCTATAGCTGTAACTAAATCAAGTTTATTAATTCGTTTTGGCGCCACTGCGTAGTTGAGTCCTTTGCCAAGAACTAATTTGTCAGTGGCGTTTAGTTCTTTAGAAGACAGATTAACTACAGTTTTATTTAAAAAAGTGTCACTGTTCTTTAGTGTATTTAGTTCAATTGTGTGTTTTTATTGTATGAGGTGTTGGTACTTTTTTAAATGTGTACGTTTTTGCTCTGTGTGTATTTTGTTGTAGGTATTACTAATAGAGTTGTACATACGATTGAAATCGTCTTCCCGTACATCCCTTTGCATCACCTGTTCCAGTTTGTTTATGTCAGAAAATAGTATCACTTTGTTATGTCTGTGAAATTGTATTCCGTCTCTAACTAGAGCTTCACTCGCTCTTTTCATGATATTACTAGAACGAGCACTTACATAAGGTGCTTTGAGTCTAAACTCTTTTGGAATAATACAGCTATTTCTACAACGACATAAGGAAGTTATACTATTTTCAGAGTGTGCCATCTCTGAAACTTCTTTGTGGCGTGAATTCATAATTCACTGGCAGAACATGCTTGGGATGAAAACCATAAAATACAATGGGACAACACAAAGATCTTGTCTAAAGAATCGATGTCAACTAGGCGAAAAATTAAGGAAACGGCATACATTTTACTTAACGAAGAAAAATGCGTGTCGTCTTTCTCAATATTTTTAGACAATAGTTGGCTATCGATTCTTAAAGATGAGATCAAGTAGGTACAGATATCAACAAACGTCAATGTCAGAAAATTCATTGGAGGTTGGTCGTTTTTCCTTCCAGTGAAAAAAAAAAGATAAGTTCTTGTTAGTTTTAATTGTTATTCGTTGATAACGAGGGCAGATTGTCCCTCGAAACGTTCGTTGTTAATATTTTCGTTATTTAATAATTTAATTTGCAGAGTGGCGAAATACCCATTAATGAATTATGAATTCACGCCACAAAGAAGTTTCAGAGATTATCTTAATCAAAGGTATGAGCCTAACATAACTAGTAACTTCCGAAGTTGGGAAACACTTTACAAGAAGCTGGCACACTCTGAAAATAGTATAACTTTCCTATGTCGTTGTAGAAATAGCTGTATTATTCCAAAAGGGTTTAGACTCAAAGCACCTTATGTAAGTGCTCGTTCTAGTAATATCATGAAAAGAGCGAGTGAAGCTCTAGTTAGAGACAGAATACAATTTCACAGACATAACAAAGTGATACTATTTTCTGACATAAACAAACTGGAACAGGTGATGCAAAGGGATGTACGGGAAGACGATTTCAATCGTATGTACAACTCTATTAGTAATACCTACAATAAAACACACACACAGAGCAAAAACGTACACATTTAAAAAAGTACCAACACCTCATACAAGAAAAACACACAATTGAACTAAATACACTAAAGAACAGTGACACTTTTTTAAATAAAACTGTAGTTAATCTGTCTTCTAAAGAACTAAACGCCACTGACAAATTAGTTCTTGGCAAAGGACTCAACTACGCAGTGGCGCCAAAACGAATTAATAAACTTGATTTAGTTACAGCTATAGAAGAGACTTGTCAAAAACTTCCAGAAGACATTAGACAGGAATACAGAATTAGAAACAAAATCATACTAGAACGACCTTACACAATCAGACAAAATATATCCAAACAAGAAAAACATTCACTACACACACTAAAAACCGATAACACAATTAAAATTCTACCTGCAGACAAAGGCAACGCCACAGTAGTACTTGACACAACCACATACAACGAAAAACTTTTAACACTAATTAGTGAGGGACAATACACTAAACTAAATAAAGATCCAACACATACAATAGAAACAAAAATATACAGAACACTTTACAAACACAGAGAACAATTTACAGATTTTGTAAGACGTACGCTAACACCACACTACAGTAAACCACCACATTTTTATGGATTACCAAAGATACACAAACCAAATGTACCACTTAGGCCAATAGTTAGTTCTATAGGTTCTCCTTGTCACAGTTTAGCTAAATATTTACTTAAGATACTGACTCCTATATCAGGAAATACAGACGCGTATATAAAGAACACGCCCCATTTCCTTGAAAAACTTAAAGAAGCATACATAAACACACAACACTTAATGGTTAGTTTCGATGTAGTTAGTCTCTTCACTAATGTTCCAGTAGACAAAACACTCAACATCATTAAACATAGGCTACAAAACGATAACACATTACATACACGAACAACATTAAACGTTGGTACCATTATGGAACTTTTAACACTATGCATTAAAACGACATACTTTCAACTAAACAATGAATTTTACCAACAAGATTTCGGGATGGCAATGGGTTCACCTTTATCTCCCATTGTTAGTAACATTTTTATGGAAGACTTTGAACAACAACATGTCTACACGTACACCAACAAACCAGTAGTTTGGTGGAGATATGTCGATGATGTTTTTGCAATTTGGCCTCATGATATGGATGAGGTGGACAAATTTCTTGAACATATTAACAGTAAAGAAACCTCCATCAAATTCACATCAGAAACAGAGCAAAACAATCAGTTACCTTTTCTTGATACACTAATCACACGCACAATAAATACTTTTGAAACATCAGTATACCGTAAGAAAACCAATAGTAATAGGTACTTACATTTTAATTCTAACCATCACAAAAACATAAAGACAGACGTTGTAAAAAGTCTTTACGACAGAGCCAAAGTTGTTTGCTCTAATGATACAATTTTCAAAAAAGAGAAAGAATTTATTATTAATGTTTTACAAGATAATGGCTATCCAGAGACTCTTGTTCGGAACATTTTCAATACACGAAGCAATGCCACACACATACAAAGGAATGACACTCAAAAATATAATACTCTTACTATACCATATATTCCAGGCATATCTGACAAAATTAGACGAATTGGAAATAGATTCAATGTTAGGACGGTATTCAAAACGATGAATACTTTGCGGTCAGTTCTTACAAAAACTAAACCGTTCAACGAAGAACAACATTCAAGGAATTGTATATATAGTATTCCCTGTGAATGCGGGAAATATTATATCGGTGAAACATCCAGGCCTTTAGCAGTAAGAGTTAAAGAACATAAAAATATGTTGAAAACGTATCAATTCAATAAGTCTAAGCTGGCAGAACATGCTTGGGATGAAAACCATAAAATACAATGGGACAACACAAAGATCTTGTCTAAAGAATCGATGTCAACTAGGCGAAAAATTAAGGAAACGGCATACATTTTACTTAACAAAGAAAAATGCGTGTCGTCTTTCTCAATATTTTTAGACAATAGTTGGCTATCGATTCTTAAAGATGAGTTCAAGTAGGTACAGATATCAACAAACGTCAATGTCAGAAAATTCATTGGAGGTTGGTCGTTTTTCCTTCCAGTGAAAAAAAAAAGATAAGTTCTTGTTAGTTTTAATTGTTATTCGTTGATAACGAGGGCAGATTGTCCCTAGAAACGTTCGTTGTTAATATTTTCGTTATTTAATAATTTAATTTGCAGAGTGGCGAAATACCCATATAAGAATATGATTTATAGATTACGATGGTGAAACAAAAATAACTGAGCAACTTAATTTCCAATTATTCGCTGAAGTAGCGGTTTGGAAACGGAAATATCATTTTAATTCATTGAATAACTCGAAATTACCTCGCTCAATTCTTTTTCAGTTTTTACTACCGTAATCTACTTAAAAATACTACAAGTTTTTTAGTTTAACCGAAATTGTAGATCCAATAATAGTAACAAAGTTAACCATGATGCACACTTAACTTGGAACAAATTGTATAGTCGTCTTCCCTCTGAATGCACTGGCGCCATCTTTCGGGTTACTGTCGCAATCATTCTGATACAGTTTCGATAACTTCTATTGGCATGACACTTTTTTTCTCTTGGAAGATCTTTTAAAGATAAAAAAAAATAAAACCTGATGGTGCAAGGTCCAGACTGTATGGAGAATGAGGCAGAACAGTCCATTTCAATTTTGGAATTGTAACCATCGTGTGAGCAGCGGCACATGAGCGAGTACTATCGTGTAGCAAGCGGATACAAAACTGGCATTTTTTTCTATGTTATCCACACTGATATTTAATACGGAAGCAATATCCTTCACTGAAGTTAGACGACCGTCCCGGGTGGTGTAGCTTGAACAAGCGTCCACGTTCGATTAGCACAGTTAAGCAACGCTCTCTCTGGTCAGAACTTGGATGGGAGTTCCACGGCTGCATCTCTCGGCGCCTCGTGATACGGCTGTCACAAAAATAGTTGGTCCCGGCGGTCATAACAGCATCATGACAGTCGTTAGTGGGGTTGGAAGTCCCCATAAATGCACCTCGACGTCTATAATTGGCTTAAAGGCTGTTGGCTGAGTGCGATATATAAAATAGATATATAAACATTTCAAATAAGTTAATTTACTCCATCAGAATTCTCTTTTGTTGTCGCGAATGCAATTCATTCTCGACACGTTTGCTGCCATTTTTAAACGCTTGACTCCCTTTATAAGCGCTTTTGTCTGACAGTCTTTTCGTACCAAACAGTCCTTTAAGTCTTGCACAAAAATTCTGATACTCGATGCATTCTTTGGTAAGAAATTTAATAATAATGCGTTGTCAGACGCTTGAATGCACTTCCACTTCACTTATATTTGCCAAATAAACTAAACTGTGCTGTGACTATTTAGCGACTACATCAAGTTAAGACTTGTTTCAGATCATTAATTAATGTATACAACTTTCGATATGCCCTGTCTTTTGGCGCGCAATTCAAATTATAATTCGTATTTGAACGCTCCTCGTATATACTAATAATATTCGATTTACTCCTAATTGGATCTAAGCGCTAGCTACTAGAAGAAAAGCTAGAAACATGCCAAGAATTGTTCTCTGAATGTAATTTTTTGGCAGTGGTCTATTATGATGTGTTTTATCGGACACATCATGCCAAGAATTACAAACTGTGTAGAAGCTATGTAGAAAATCTCAAGGTGCCAACAATACGGACTTGAAAGTGCAGCAAACCTCCAGCTTGAAGTAGCGAAGTGCAGAGAGCTCCAGCTTCCTGAAGGCGCATCTGATGGGATGGTAGAAGGATTTCCTTCAAACCTGGACCTGAATGACCCTCGGAGACGTTCATCGGAACGGCAAAAGATACGGGAAATTGATCTGAGGCAAGTAGCATGCCGAGAATATATTATTGTGCGTTTACGTGCTGCCTCTATTTTCTCTAAAAAGAAGTTATCTCACTTCCCAAAGAACGCGTCCTGCATTTTTCTTCACAAGGAACCAAACAGTATGAAATCTAATTCGACTGTATAAAACAAATCAAGGTAAATACAACTCCCATCTGACCATTTAGAAGGCTGGAAACAGTATTAACCTTCAAAATTCTATGAGTACGCGTAGCGTCACGTTGGTTATAAACTATGATACCGACACCAAACAGGAATTAGCACGCACACCCCAGATGTATATAAACTCAAAATTTAAGTTTGCTAAGCGGGAGGCCAAGTCTTAGAATATTCCAAACATATGCAGCTTTGTTATTGCAGTCAAAATGGTAATGCACACTTGCATTATTGAAACAATAACCTAGATGTACTTAGAGCAATGCAGAACAAATTGACGGCTGAACGGAGAATGCGAAGACCTTAGTTTGGGTTGCGGACCTGCTAAAGCGGAAAAATAACTGTGGCTCGAAGAGATAAACAATGTCGAGGACGGGATCGGGTTAAAACAATGACGGCGGAATTCCGTGCATTGGCTGCGATCGTCATCATCATCATTCAGCTTACGATTTTTCTAACATCTTAAGCACTGGTAATTTTCAAACTGTCAAAAGTAATTTAAAAAAATATTTCATTCAAACTGTTGATGTAACTTAAAACTATTCTCTATAGTAGTAATTGTATGTATAGGGTGAGTGGAAGATCAGTCTTGGCTGAACCCATTCCTTTTGTGTATGCTTTTTGTATTGCACAATAAATTTTGTATTATTATTATTATTATTATTATTATCCACGTCCACTACTAGACGTAAGCCTCCCTTAAAAGCTTCCACTGTGCTCGGTCTTGTGCTGTCTGCATCCACTTGGTGTTAATGCGTTTTAAGTCGTCGGTCCATCTTGTGGGGGACGTCCTCGGTTCCTAAAAGCTTCCGATCTAGGCCTCCATTCAAGGATTCTTCTTGTCCATCTGTCGTCGGTAGTTGTTGCAATGTATCCCGCCCAGTTCCATTTCAGTATAACTATTCTCTGCACGTCATCTATAACTCTTGTTCTTCTGCGTATTTCTGTGTTATGTATGAGATCCCTGAGAGAGATTCCTAGCATCGAGCGTTTCATCGCTAGTTGTCTAACCCGTATTTTCTTAATTGTCCGTTTAGTCAGTGTTAGAGTTTCCGCGCCCTAGGTAAGGACTGGGAGGACACACTGATTGAAAACCTTTCTCTTCAGACAAATTGGCAGGTCTGTCCTGAACACATATTTGATAGTTCCGTAGGCAGCCCATGCAAGGCCTGTCCTTCGGATGATTTCGTGGATTTGATTATTTTTGCCGATGGAAATCTCATGTCCAAGGTATTTGAATGAAGTAGTTGCCTTCATTCTGGTACCATCTATGTATATGCCCTCGCTTAGCACGAAATTTGTCATTATTTGGGTTTTGGAGAAATTTATTTTGAGTCCTACTTTCTGTGACAGTTCGTTCAGATCTTTTAAAATTTTGGTAGCATCATCTAGATCTAGACGATCGGCTATGAGGAACAGGTCATCAGCAAATCTCAAGTAATTTAGGCGCTCGCCATTTATGTTTACTCCCAGGTCGTCCCAGTCTGCTTGTTTTGCACATGTATTGGAGAACGGTATTGAAAAGCTTTGGCGAGGTGGTGTCGCCCTGGCGTACACCTCTTTCTATATTGAATTTATCAGTGTTGTGGAGCCTGACACATGCAGTAGCATTTTCATAAATATGTTTGATGAGTTTCGAATATCGATAGTCTATTCTGCAGTCTGATAAAGCTTTTAGCATTGTGTGTTGGTCAACTAAATCAATCGCTTTCTCATAGTCAACGATTATAGCGCTATGGGTTTATTGTACTCCACGAATTTTTCAATAAGGTTCTTGAGTACTAGGAAATGGTCATTCGTACCGTACCCTGTTCTAAAGCTAGCCTGATCTCTTGTCTGATAGGCATCTAGTTTATTACATAATCTTTTAGTAATTATTTTAGTCAACAGCTTATATATAAGCGACAGGAGACTTATAGGTCGATAGTTTTCTATATTCGTTATGTCACATTTTTTGTGTGTAATAATATTATAACTGAATTATTCCATTCACATGGTGTAGTTCCTTTCGAGAGGCATTCATTAAAAAGTATTTTCATTATCTGCAGCAATTTGTTTCCTCTTGTTTTTATTGATTCAATAACTATCTCGTCTTTTCCTGGAGATTTGTTGTTCTTCATTTCGAAAAGCGCTCTTCTTATTTCGCTTGTTGTTATCTCTGGGATGTCTTCTGACCCTTGGTTTAAAACTTTCATAATTTTGTCGTTAGAGGTTTCGTTTGTTTGTTTTTTTATATAATTCACATATAATGTCTCTACTACTTTAATAATTTCTTCTCGGTTTGTTTCCACTTTACCTTGTTTATCTGTCAACTTGTAAATATTCTTCTCGCTTTGTGTTAGTTTTTGCCTAAGAACTTTTAGGCCTTTGCTTTCCTCTATAATATTATTTATATTTATAGAATTGAATCATCTAACATCTTTTCTCACAGCTTTTGTAATTTCTTTATTTAACTCTCAAACAGTGTACTTTTTCAGCCGTTTTAATACGATGTCAAAATGTCCGTTTTCTGAAAGTTTTATCTTGTCTAGGCTTTCATCTATTTTGTTTTGGTAAGACTCCAAGCTTTCAGGTGGTACCCATTTAATATATTTGGTGTTGACTATGAGTTTGGTTCTTTATTTTCTTACATTTACAACTATCTTTGCTCTGATCATTCAATGATCACTGCCAGTTGTAAAATTATTGAGTACTGAGACGTCATGGATCATTCCTTTTTTTTATTTTTACATTGCTTGCTATAGCCGATACAAAATCAAAAGGAACTCTACCTGGTACTCAACGATACGAGAACAGGACTTCAAAATAGAATTGCCTTGGAAGCCGATAGTGCCACAAAGGCCAATAACATCGCGTCCGCACCCCTGGGCTAACGTTTGCAGAAAGAAGTTCAATAAATTTGTACTTTTTGCAGGCATAAAACCAGTGGCGGCGTCTGCAGTTTAAACCGTCATAACAAGCAGTTCAGCAGTAAAGCTTGTGCTACTGCCGTTATATGGCGCTTAAAAGTGGCACAGAATTCTGTAGCAGTACGTAGTAAGTTCGATCGGCGACGATGCAGCGTGATTCGTGCACGCGCGTAGTTTTACTGGTTTTTATATATGTGATGAAAAATATAGATTTGAATGCATCTTGCGGTAAATATTACTTCTATTAGTACGTTTACTATCGCTTTCATTAAATTTAAGTGCCCAAGTGATATATAAAAATATTATTGTTTATAAATTTGACAGCTGAGAATAATTTCTCACATTGCCATCAAAGAAACTTTGTAATTACGAATTTTGATATACGGGTGTTGTCATTTATACCTAGATTTATACCATTTAATGCGATTTTATTTATTTTTGTTTTGCTTTTAAAGGTTATGGTAGTATGTTTCTAGTATTTACTTCCCTCGTCTAAAAGATGAAGGAAGTATTGCAATCGTGAAGAAATTACCATTGGAAATTTCTTCAGATCTTTACATTTAAGGGTCCCTAGATGACGAAAAACATGTTTTCTCAATTTCGTCTGGTTGTCTATGCACCTGTCTGTCCGTCTGTCTGTTGGCAATATAGCTGAAGAACTATTTATTGGAGGAAGATATTTTACACCTGCGATCATTGAAAATGAACGGGTTATGCATTTCAAATTGACTTAACCGACGTTTTTGCAATTGCGTGCAACGGTATTTTATTATTGCAGAAAACGTAATCAACTACTGTAATGTTGGTTGTATAGCCCTGTTCATTTTCAATGATTCTTTGTGTACATGCGGGTGAGATGTCTACCCGGCTCAAAACCGAATATACTTTCTGTCAAATGTATACAGGCTGATCACCATAGAGATATATAATGTTGTCTAGTTTTGCTTTAATTCAGGCTTAGATAAAACTAGTATTTTGTACGTAGCTCAGGTTTTTACCTCTGGTGGAAACAAGACCGAGTAGATACAGGATGAGTAGCGATCGCTGCGCACCGCAGTCAGTTCGAACAAAGATGCGGCGACCGACTCGAACCTCACTTACGGCTGATAGAAATGTGTACTGATCGTTGAATATACTTACGAGGGAAGTTTCGTGTAAAGTCCTTAAAGGATTTTTAAAGTTGTTTACTACAAGCTTGAATTGAAAGAGACATTAAACATTACTTTAACAAAATTACAGAATAATATTAAACCTTAGTTTATCATTCACATTATGTACACTGCAACGAAATCATGCAGTAAATTATTCATTTTATATACAGGGTGTATCTGAATTGCTTGGGCAAACTTTACCAACGTGATGTATGGAACAAAACTGTAAAAAAGTTCCTATAAAAGTGTGTCCAAAAATGCTTCCTTAAAAAATTACGGGCGATTTTCAAAATTGATACTAGCAAAATACAATAAGGTTGTTATTTCAATCGTTTATCCGAGTTTCTCAAGTGTGCGGTAGTCGAATTAGATATTACCTTTTTGTTTCTTAGCACTTAAGTGACAGACATAAACAAAGTTTCACATTTTCTAAGTTAATTATGAATTTTACTAACGAAGAAATGGCAGACATACATTTCACGTATGCGCGAGGAAACGGCAACTGTAATTTGGTTCGACGGCTTTATGCCGAGGCATTTCCGAATCGAAGAGGTCTCGCTCAAGGAACTTTTGCGCAATCTACCAGCGTCTTCGTGAAACAGGATCTTTTAAACGGAATACTGAAGATTGTGGGGTTTAAAGAAACACCAGAACGCCGGCGCTGGAAGAAGATGTACTCGATAGAATTGCGGAGAATTTAAAAAACAGCACGAGAAAGGTATCCTTAGAAGTAGGTACTTCGCATAGTACGATATGGAAAGTTCTGAATGAACAGCTACTCTACCCATACCACATTTTTTTATTTTTTTATTTTATTCCACACTTCGCCAACAACCGTTAGGCCAATTATAGGCGTCACTGTACATTTTATGGGGACTTCCAACCCCACTAACGACTGTCATGATGTTATTATGACAACCGGGACCAACTTTTTTCCGTGGCAGCCGTACCACGAGGAGCCGGGAGAAGCAGCCGCGGAACTCCCATCCAAGTTCTAACCAGAGAGAGCGTTGCTTAACTCTGCTGATCGAACGTGGACGCTTGTTCAAGCTACACCACCCGGGACCCATACAGCAAGTGCAGGGTCTTAGTGCAACTGATTTTCGACCACGAATACTATTTTGTAACTGGTTTCTACAGCAGTGTATCAATCCAAACTTTCAATCTGTTGTGCTTTTTACGGACGAAGCAAACTTTTCCAGGGATGCAATTATTAATTTCCATAATGACTATCAATGGGCTGAAGAAAATCCACACGGGATTAGACAATCAAGACACCAACAAACTTTTTCATGCAACATTTGGGCTAGCATTGTTGGCGATTATTTAATAGGAACGTTGTTTTTACCAGACAGGTTAAATGACTCAAATTACAGGGGCTTTTTGGCAAATGATCTACCTATCTTACTCGAGGACGTTTCGTTGAAAATATACCGTGACTTATGGTGCTCCACCACATTTCAGCCTTGTTACTAGAGAGTACTTAAATAATAATTTTCCGAATCGGTGGATTGGCAGAG
The DNA here is from genome assembly GCA_940337035.1 of Agriotes lineatus. Lineage (NCBI taxonomy): Eukaryota > Metazoa > Arthropoda > Insecta > Coleoptera > Elateridae > Agriotes > Agriotes lineatus. Next base: position 82,688 of record CALNHX010006714.1, read on the forward strand.
GTGGGCCCGTTGCGTGGCCACCGCGCTTTCCAGACCGCAATCCGTTAGATTTCTTTTATGAGGCCACCTAAAACATCTTGTTTATACTACGCCAATTCTTTTCGTGTAGTCCGGAATAATCCCGGAATACTTGATAGAGTTCGACAATCAATGGTTCAACGATGCGAAGCCTGTATTGCTGCTGATGGAGGATATTTCGAGCACTTACTTTCACGTCTAACCATAGCACATTTAATAAACCGTGTTAATTTTATACGATATGAAATTTGTATTTTGCTGTTTTAATAAAAATTGTTACTGACTATTTGCAATTTTGAAAATCGCGCGTAACTTTTTAAGGAAGCATTTTTGGACACATGTTTATATGAGCTTTTTTTACAGCATTGTTCCATAGATTACGTTGGTAAAGTTTGGCCAAGAAATTCACATACACTCTGTATAATAAAACAGTTTAAAGAAATGTCACCTTCAAGACGAGAGTAGATAATTGTAATTACTACTTTCAGTGAAATCTGTCTTTGAATTAAGTAATAATCCAAAATCAGTTTTGACTATCTGATTACCTACATGCAGTATTTAATCTACCCTTTGTTTACTTACAAAAATGCAATTGTTAAACGATGTAGGTAATGGTTGATAATTAAATATTGTTTGTAGAAATTATGATTTTTTCCTCCCAAATGACTAATTGTAATTATTGTGTCTATATTCTTAATGATATAATAGTCTGCAGCGCTTCAGACAAATAGTAAATTTACTAAAACTTTCTAATGATTCAACTAAATAATGTTGTGCTTTTGTCACAACAATTTTTATTAAAACATCCTGGTTTGACAATTGTTAAATTAGCAGATGAATCAACGTTACGTATGAGCTAATCCAAGATACTGATTTTGTTTTCCATAGCCGTTAGTCTCTAAATAATCATGATCACATTGTATAATACAGTATTACCGAATTCTGTATTTTGTAAAAGGAAATATTTTAATTAAGTATTTTTATTTCAAATTTTCACAAGTTAAGGATTTTATGTAATTAGTCCTATAAAAATACCTAAATTAAAATTCAGATATTTTACGAAAATACTGTTTATATTATATTTGGGCATTTTGCTGCAAAAAAACAACTCAAAAATGATCATTTTGGAAAATTTTATTAATCAGTATACTGAAGAGGGCATAAGTCAAGTTGCTGTGCATTTGCCTATCAGATCAGCTGGCAGATTTCGCTGCAGAGCGTGCGGCAGCCGAATCCCCCCAACAGAATCAGATAATACACCTGAATTGCCCCCACTAATATATATATAGTATCACAGGTGAAACCATTTATTTAGTTCGTAAAAGCGCGTTCTCCCATTCATCTGCGTAATCACGGTGTGCGCTAATTACTCGCCGATTAATGGAACAGTGCTGTGCTTCAGGTTAACCCAGTAAAGAGATCTCACATTATTTTTAATTGCTCCGCGGATAAAACAAGTAAGTAATGTTTATTTTTTAAGTGTCGTCGTTCTTAGAGCACAAGGCGAGTAACGGTTCAAGAAAACTGTCTAAATGGGTGTCTGGAGAAGATGTTTCGTTTTTTCCAGTTATTTATATGAATTTTCTTTGGAAAAATTAGATGTAGGCTTGTGATTAATAAATTGCTTTTATTATAGATGTTTTAACAAGAAAATTTAAGTGGTTGAAAAGTAAAATTTAAGGATATTTCTTAATAATACCAAAAAAATATTGAAGTCATTTTTTTAGTTTCAAAGGGCAAGGTATAGAATTTTTCAATTCGTAAAGAACAATCCTTTCTAATCAAAATAGATAAATGATAACCAATCTGATTTTCTCAAGATGATAGTATTCTCCTCTGTTATTTAAAGTGGTAGTATATGAGGAACTGTTGCACAATAGCGCCCTGTATAACAGTACAATAATTACATTGTAAGTGCCGTAGTCACGTGATATTGTTTATACTTTCTCTCGTAATTATGGCATTCAGCATTTGATGCATTTGGAATGCAAACACTTCTCTGGTTCACATTTTGACGCACAGTTTGGCTTCTATTGCATCAAACTTAA
>CALNHX010006715.1:0-84735 GCA_940337035.1 Agriotes lineatus
CATTTTATATATTTTACACTTGAAATGTCCTATACCAAAAATTGACAGTTTAGGAAATATAACGCATTTTCTGCAAAGTGCGTACGTCTCATCCATACTACAGTGACTATATACAAGACAGTGTGGCCATACGATTGTTGGCCGCCATTAACAGGCAAATTTGAGCGTAGAGATATACAGTGCCTTTCGAAATAATCGAACGTTTTTGAGTAGTCATTATTTTGGCGCTAGTTATTTTAACTAGTTAATGTTAGTTACACGTGCAGTGTTATTTTTGGACATTGACATTTCTCATTGGCGTTCGTTCGTAGTGCTTTAAGGTGTAGTTTACAATAGGTACAGCTAAATGCCGTCTTCCTGTTCCCTGTCTCTAAACTTCCCCGTTCTGTGCTTGGTCTTCTTCCAGGTTCCTCCATGGCTCTCCGAATACCCTTATTCCACGGTTTGCGTGGTCTACCTCTTTTTTTCTTAACCGGTGGCGACCATTTAAAGATGTTAATAAGCCACGTGGTCTCCTCCATTCTCCAATTCTGTCCACAACTGATTCTGGTGCCTCCATTCTGCGTCTTATTTCCTCGTTCGTCACTCTATCTCGTCTCGATACCTTTGCGTTTTTTCGTCCATTTGAACTGTGTTTAGTCTTGGTTTCATTTCCGCTGTTACAGTCCATACCTCACTGCCATAACATAGCACCGACTCTACCATTACTTTACCTATTCTTTTATTGTTTTTGTTAGAGAAAGTCCCATCAAATTGATTTTAAGTACTTTGTACTATTCGAGTTCTGATCTCTTCTGTTCCCAAACCTTTTTCATCGATTGTATTGTAGCACCGAGGTATTTAAACCTTTCTACTTGTCTTACTGCGACATCTTCATTTATTAAGACTTCATATTGTGCTTTCGAGTTGACTACTAAATACTCCGTTTCCTCTAAACTTATGCTAAGGCCCCATTTATCGTAGCACCGATGTAATCTCTTTATCATATATTCCAAGTCGAACGCATCTTGTGCTATTACAACAATAGCACAATTCTAAATTGTCACATTGAAATACTGTGCAGAATATTAGTTTTTCAGGACAATAGATGATAAAATTGACCCGCTTGCGACGCTAATGAATTATTTGACACTGACAATTTACAATTGTCAGATTTGAAAGGTTTTATTTTCTTCCATAACCAAATGAACAAGTTCTGCCAACCTCTTTGAGAACAACTTAAAAGTAACTAAATATTTTGCCTGTTAATGGCGGATATTCGCGTCGACCAATAGCGGCGAAGACATCCCTATGGCCACACTGTCTTGTATATAGCCACTGTATTCCTTGTTAGAGTAAAGCTTAGGTTTCCTAGAAAAACGGTACCGTTATATAGCGGCCGTAATGTAGCGGTGGATGACGTCACTAAAACGTTGTGCATACAAATCAATGGCATTGATTTTCTAGAGAGTTGAGGGTGACCGAAACTTCAAATAGCGGTACCGTCAGTTGAATGACGGCCGTCATCGCGGTGACAAATAGTTGTGGGACGTTTTTTCACGTGTAGCGGTGAACATTTAATTCGAAGCCATGAGTGCAAACGTGATTTGGACCAGCGAAAATGACGAAATTTTGATAGATTTTGTAAGAAATCATGAAGCTTTATATAATGTGAAGAGCAAAGAGTATAGACAAGCCCAGTTCAAACAAAATCTATGGAATAGCGTCGGGACTATACTTGAAAAATCAGGTGTGTATAATACTATGTAATTTTTAATATTTTAGTACATATTAATATCATAAGAATATATAAGGATATATTATATACAGTAGATGCTTGTGCGGAAAAGTAATAACCGAAATATATGTCAGAGCTTAGGGGTAGTTCAGGGCGTAATCACTTCGATTTTACGCATAAAGTTAAGTAAGCACAATTTATTTTAATAAAAGCAATTCAAAGAATTAGTACATGGCCAGCAAGGGCGAAGCGAACAAAGTAATTAATTGTAGATAATAACACATCTGACCAAGTTACATCTCTAGTCAGGATCGACTCAAACACTTCATCTGACCAAGTTTTATATCTTGTCAGGATCGACTAAAAACAATGACAATTCATCTCTACATAATTTGAACAAAGATCCAATTAATCATACGTTTTTCTTCGCCGACACGGAGCCATTCCTTCTGAGAACTCAAAACAAAACACAAACAAAACAGTTCAAATGAAACATAACATAATTGCAATAACTCTCAAACGAAACATAACGTAATTACAATAACTCAGGCCCATATATTAGGAATAATCCCAACTAATGTTGCACTGCATAATTATGTTGCCACTCAACAGCCCCTGGGCCGTTGAAGTAATTTTTAAATGTTTCTCGAATTTGAGTGTGATTCATTCTGGCACGGACATTGTGTTCTGTCATAGCGATTAAATTTTCAGTGGGTAATGGAAGTGCATCATCAATATGTTTTTGACCTGGGGCAAGTACTTTTGCTCCCCGTAAAATGTTATATAATATGCAGGCACATGTAATCAAATTCTCTGTAGTTTCTGGGGCAGTAGCAATAGGTAGAAAAAAAGTCTGAAGTAACCGCATAAAATTCCGAAAGTGTTTTCAGTTGTCCTTCGAGCTCGAGATAGTCGATAATTATATACAGCTTTTGATAGGTCATGTAGAGATTGCTGTCTTGGGTAAGGTTTCATTAAATTTTCGTGCAGAGCAAACGCTTCATCTCCAACAATTACATGGGGTACAATATTATCCGTTCCGGGTAGTGCTTTTGGTGCTGGTATGTTGAATGTACTATTTTTTCTCTTTTTCCCTATTTTGCTCTTTAGGTAGATACCAGCATCTCCTTCTCTACCATAGGAACCGACATCAATAGCAATGAATTTACAATCTGCGTCAACAACTGCTAGCAAAACAATTGAATAGTACTCTTTATAGTTAAAATATAACGATCCACTGCGTTTGGGAGCCTTTATCCTTATATGTTTACCATCTATTGCTCCGACGCAGTTCGGAAAATTCCATTTTAAAAAAAATTGGCTACTGATTTCTTGTAGTTGATCGTTTGTTGGCGACGGCATAATTAACTTAAACATTCTTTTGATAATGGCCTCGGCAACTTCTCTTATTATGACACTTATCCAGGAATGGCTTACTCGATATTGGAAAGCAAGTGATCGAAAAGACTCTCCTGTAGCCAAATGTCTGAAATAAGAAATCATATTATAATTTTTTCAGGTTCTGACTGCAGTAAAAGATGGACCTACGTAACAGATTATTATATTCGGCGTAAAGGAAAACCTGGCACTGGTTCAGCTGGAGAAGCAGCGAAGAAGAGGTCTGATCTCCTATCATTTTTAGATAGCTTTCCTTCATCACAAAGACATAACACAATTACCAATGTTGTTGGAGATGAGGTTAGGTTAGATGATAGCGAAATCACGGAAGATTCACAGGCTGACATTGAAGAAAACATTATCCAGATTGATGAAACAGAAATAATGACAAGAATCAATTGTAACGAAGATAATAATAAAGACGATAATAATAAAGGAAACGACATTATGAGAGAAAAGAAAAAGAAAAATTAACACACTCTGAGGAACGATTGAAGTTGCTGAAAGAAATAGCTCAGCGAAAAACAACTTCTGCTCAAAATGAATTGGATGAAACAGATCTTTTCTTCAACTCTATGTCTAAAATTGTGAAAAAGCTTCCTCGGTACGAACAAGTTAAATTGAGGATGCAAATTTCGTCGTTGGTTGGTACTGCTGAATTAAAAAGTATTTCAGACGAGTCAAGACCGAGCACTAGTAGTGACGGTTCAGAAAGTGTTCTTTGCCCAGCAGAAAATGAAGCCAATCACACGTTTACCTTGAATGACCAAGGCCAAATGTTTTTCAATGTGTAACGCAATATATTTGTTATCATAATTCAAGATATTATTATAAAACATTAGATTTATTTATTACTTTTATGAGCATTAATTATATATTACAGCTAAAAACACATCACATTGTTTGTAATTCAGTGTACTTACCTCACAAGTATACATAACTTTTCTTCTGCACATATGGGCTTTTTGTGCCTATTATATGGCTTAGAAGTTATGTCATCTCTTATGTGATTCAATACAAAATCAAACAATACTGGTGTTAAGCGAAAGTATTCCCTGAATTTTTCGTCATTGCAGTGCAGATGGCGACGCACTAAAATTTGAAATGCACCCTCAGTAGAACGGTTTCTAAACATCACGGTCTCCTCCAAACGATGGTTTTCGTCTTCCGATGACTCCTCATCTTCCAAATACACTAATAATGCTATGTCTAGATCATCCATTTTTCACCGCTGTACGTCACACCACTTGAGTGAAAACTGACACTAGGAAACCATAGCTTCGTCACCGTTAAGACGGCCGCATAAAGACGCCGCCGCATAACGACATATAACGGCCGCTAGATATCGGCACCGCTTTTTTAGGAAACCAAAGCTTAACTGTATAATAGGAGAGTAAAGCAAACGCGGTAAGAGTATTTGATTGGTTGGATCCCATTCTGGAACGTAAGATCCATTGGAGCTCAAAAGTACGCGGCGGGCTTTGGATTTTTGAAATCAGAGAGTGACATTAAATTTGTCAAAATTATTCAAAACTCAATTTTCGAAAGTGAAACAAAGAATTTCATTTTGTTATGACCCGGCTGTTCTGTGTGTGAGTGTAAAAGACGTTTTGAAAATGGATTTTATTTACTTAGTATCCCAAATAATCTAGAGAGGAAAAAATTTGGTTGAGAAATATTGGGCCACAAGATTACGGCTGTAAAAGGCTAAGAATATGTGAACAACAAATCAATGGGAAGTTGCAAAAAGTGATCATAAAATACTAAAAAAGACCAACACAGTTAAGTAAAATCCAAATACTGAAAATCATGTAAAAATTTCACCACCTGAACCTGAACCTTGTTACAAAAAGAAGTAGGTACGAGTCTCTGCTAGTTCAACATTCTAAATTACGGAAAAATAATAAGAAAGTAACCCAACTTTTAAATAAAACAAAACGAAACATTTATTTATTGAAAATACATTTAAAGAAAATGCTAACTGATGATCAGATTCAATCTTTAACAATCAAACCAAAAAATTTAACAAATGTTCGAATGAAACTTTGGAAAAGTCTTTAAGATTAACATTTTCCTGTGGCACAACTGGGTACAATGATCTAAGGAATCTACCTTTTCCATCTATTCGCAAGCTAAATTTTCATCTCCGTCATTTAAATTTTCAGTCCAGCATTTTAACAGACTTTACATTATTCAAGAATAGACTTTCTAATTGCAACACCAAATTTGAAAAAATTGTATACTAACTTTAGATGAGATAGAAAAATAAATTAAAAAGTAACACTACCAACTAATGAAAAAAGTTTAGCTTCCAAGGCTTTAGCATCCATGCTAGGTGTAAAAACTACAGTAAGCTTAATTTTAATTTTAATTTTATATTGCATTTAAGGGGTATTTCAAGCAGATTGAAACAAACCGTTGTCTATTATTTCACAGCAGATAGCAGTAATGGAGCTGTATTGGCTGACATTTATTTAAAATTGTTGAACAAGCTACCAATATAGGTCTTCAGCCCTCAAAATTAAATAACTAATAATATTAAACCTAATTTATCTAAGCATGTAATTAAGTGTAGTTTTTTATTTGGCAATAAATTACTTTTTGCAATTTATTTATCTGTCGGGCACTGAACTTACTGCTTTGGAAGCTCGTCCTTTCCTATATTATCCATATCGGTTCTGATTGCAATGCAACCCCAGTGTCAAAATGCACATGTTCCTTGGCGGGAATTACGATATACTAACAGATCTTAACAAAACAAGCATTTAAATAAGTAATAAATCTGTAACTACATTATTATTTCAACTATTCAAAATGTCGATTATTTTATCTCAATAGAACTATAATCAAATAAACACTCAAGCTCAAATACGAATCCACTATACTAAATTGATTTAGTCGACTATGAACATTATGACTAACTTCACAGTATGGATCCCTAAATGTCATCGTTTGCTCTACTCTCCTATTATACAGTTACTCTATTCCTTGTCAAAAAGCAAACTAAAGTAAAACGTGCTCTCAAATTTTAATTTTTATAAATGATGGTTTCAATACTCGTAAGTAACATAAAACTGATACTACATTTGAATCTAATAATATTACTTTACAGATTAATTGATCCTTTAATTCAAACGAATGTTTTCCAATAACAAAAATTTTTTAAATAAAACCATAACCTAACAAACAGAAACATGCCAATCTGTATGACCAACAGAAAATTAAACTAGCACAAGCAATTATATATGTAGAGGGAAACAATATCAATAGTACAAAAACAATAACTGTTAATAGAAAAATACAAATTCACAACCATAATTAATAAGACAATAAAACCAAGTAAACCTATCGTAAAACGTGGACGTTTCACAAGTCTTTACATCATTGCTTCATCATTACCAAACCAAAGTAATCGGCTATGGTAAAGTATAACCTTAATTCGAAAACTGCATCTTATTACGTTTAATTTTCCAGATTAAATTCCAAGTAATTATGTAACAAGGAGAAAATAAAAAAGATTTAAAGTTTTAAAGCTGACATTATAACTCACACGTGGAAACAATAAACGTTTAAACGTCCAACTACACAAAGATAATTTTATAAATTGAGTATCACATGGTATGTAAAACATTATCAGATTGTTAAATGTAACTTCTTTATTCTCTTTTTAGTTTGTATTAAAATGTAAACTACACAAACAAATAATCATTGTGACAATTACAATTAAACAAAAGTCAAAGTCAACAATTTGTGACATCATCTAATTTCCATGTACTATCAAATACAAGAATTCAACTCATACAACCTTAATCAAAGATACTATTATTGTAAGTAGTAATGCTGATCTTTTAATACGTAATGAAATTTTAATGCATATTTTGATTTCCAGGATAAACGCTTTTAAATGTTTTAATAAGAGAAGTTCTTCCAATTATCATTACAATTCTGTTTTCCAATAATTGAACAAATAATTCTAGAATCAATTAAAACAGGTAATTCAAATTTAAGTGTTGGAATTTATAACCTTTCACTTATCTAAAATTAACATATAATTAATTGTATTCTTTTATCTATCCTCAGATTGTTAATCATTCTAGTCAACAAATTGTCCTCTTATATTTAAAATTTTGTCTGAAGAAGCTAACAATGTTTAGCGAAACGTTACAAAAAAATAAACTTTTTACATGTTTTTTTTTAACAATAAAATTTTAAAGTGTCTTGGCTAAAAATGTTTTATTAGTATCACATTGCAAAATCAATTACATTAGCTGAAATCTTTCTCATATTCTGCAAGATGGGTGAGAGGTTTCTGATGGATATGTAAACACTTCTAAGTGTGAACATGATTACTAGTGACTGCTCATTAACCTTGCAAGAATCTTAAACTGCAAAAACAGCTGTTAAACAAAATTTAATTCACGATATTTTATCTACGTTAGAATCTAGAAAACACGGTAAATATAAAAAAACAAAAAGTAAATTAGGATACCAGCAACCGGTCGTAATTTTGCGTGTTTTAAAAATTTTAAAACACGTTGCTACTGACAACGTGTCTAATGAAATCTTTTAAACACGTTACTACTAACGACGTAAACTAATAAAAACATGTTATTAAACAGTCGTTTTACAAACTTAAAACTGCCAACTAAAAGGCAATTTTACACATCGTCGTAGATAAAGGATTTTAGAGTTTTGCACTAAAGAAAAACCCATCGATAATAACTACTCATTGCTTTTTACATCGAGAAGCTCTAGTAGTGAAAACTACGGATGGAAGTCAATTGGGTGAGGTTATTCAAACTGTTATTGCTATGATCAACTATATCAAAACTCGTCCGGTAAAGTCAAGGGTGTTCGAGAAAATATGTAAAGAAATGGGCGCAGATCATAAAGTGTTGTTATTCCATAGTAAAATTCGTTGGCTTTCCAAAGGAGAAATACTGAATAGAGTTCTAGAACTCAAAGACGAACTACTCACATTTTTCGAAACAGAAGATGGTCAAAGTTATTTTTGTCCTCGCATAGATAAACTTTGCAAAAGTCACCAGGGTCAAATTTCACACTAATTTCAAGTTCCTACAAGTTTTTTTACTTCATGTATTTGTATGTTATGTTCTTACGCAATAAAAAATATGTTTAGTATATGTATATGTACTTACCAACAACTATCAAAAATTTGACATGTAAGGGTGTCGCGAATTTGTAAGGAGTATTTTGGTGCATCACTGAATAAAAAAGGTTGAGAACCGCTAGTCCAGTACATGCACGCCCTAAAAATTACCTGTGAGAATCCGGGAGCCAATTCGCCCCTGTCCCTTTTAGGCGCATTATAAGGAAAACTGTTAGATGCAGAATGTCAAATTACGCTCTTGTTTGGGTTAACAAACATCCTTATGGATGGTCGGCATAATTTGATATAGTAATAATCCTGTTTCACAATCAATATCGAATACAAAAGAGAATGCAATTAGCTAGATTTTAAAGTATACACATTTGGCTTCTGATGTCTGCTTCTGACTCCATTTGCTTGGTGGTCTTGTCGAAATGTGCTTAGTGTCCATTTAATTGTGTTTACCGTCTAAAAGGGATTAGTTTGATTCTACTCCTACTGCAGCAAATATAATCAAAGAGACCAACGTTGCTGAAAAGGGCGAATTAAATACTGAAAATAATAGTGATGGAGATGCTGAAGGACGTGTTTTCTACCATGACGATAATGACAATAACGAAAGCGATTACAATATGTTTGATGAAGGTCGTGACAGTAACCCCAACGAAGGCAACACTTTAGTAGAAGTTGAAGTACCAACAGGATTATCGCAAGAAATAAAAAAGGTTGCAGCTCATCTATTACCGTTTCAGGCCCTAGTGACATTTCACAGTGTGTAAATGACGAATCAACACAATTTGTTCAAGATAGATACCCAGAAAGCATAATTGGTGGTAGACAATGATCTTTTCGAGCACACTGGTTTGATACCATTTCATGGCTCGAATACAGTGTAATTCAAAATAACGTTTACTGCTTCTATTGCCGGCACTTTTACAAGGAGAATAAAGATTTTCTTACTTTTACCCATGCTAATCTAAAACTCGCAAATTCTTTAACACGATGTCATATTGACTTCGGTAATAAAAAAATGAATGTACGTCTTGCAGCTCAAACTATTACTAGCAGTTTACCTAACGCTGTTGAATTTTTACGAAAATCGTACGACATTTATTAATGACCAATAGGAAAATTAGTTCACGAGCCGTAACCAAGACAACAAAATTTCTTGGACATTTTTTGTAGGTAGACCAACCTAACTGTGAGGGTTTGTGTCGTTACGATTTTCTTACCGAATCTGCATTCGAGCATTAATTCATATCCAGAAATTATTTTTCGTGCATTTCAACAATGTACTAATTTGCCCTCGCGTCCCGCTCGGGAAAATTAATACGACGTTGTTGGAAAGCACTCAAAAAATTTCCGGAAAGAATTAATGCTCTTATGAGATAATATGTGAAAATCTGCGCTGCCAAATGTTAATTTCCTGTGTGATGCTTCATTGACAACGGAGACTCCGGCCAATCAGGAGCGTGAACACTGGACCCCTCCCCCCCCCACTATTAACACTGCCCACCCCGCTATTCCCCCCACTACGCGTCATTTAATGACCTCACGGTATAGGGGGGCCTAAATAGTTGTTTGCGTGGGGGCCAGAATTTGTCGTTATGCCGTTGAAACGAAAATGTATCATTGCAAAGGAGCCGCTTTCACCTCGATAATATTCCAAAATTTCCTTAGCGAGCAAGATGTGCAACTTCACTGGCCCGCTGCTGGTATGCCTAACGTGACCATACGTCCCGCTTTTGAGCTGTGTCCCGCTGTCCCAAAAAAATGCAAAAATGTCCCGCTCTGCAAGAAAAGCCGCGCCGGCGTAGTAATAATTAGTAATTGACTGTTGTCCGGTCCGCTACGCACGCGCCGCTTCCCGAGTTACAAAAAGTGTAAATAAGGCTGTTCTGAACTGTTTAGGGCAGGAAAACGACGTTCGTTTGAGATCGAGCAGCTGCAGAGTAGGTGAACACTTATGACCAAGGTCAAACTATAATGAGTTGAATACTACGACGCTAGTGGCGCTGCAATCGTTTTGAATAATATCAACATAAGGGCTGAACACACAATCGAACATGTCTTAACACAAGTACGCGCGCACATGTTCGTCGAACAAGAAGCTGCGTGTGTTAGCCCAAAAACGCTTCGAAATGCGTTGAATTCAATTATCATACATACGGGAAGTCCCTCTATATATATGTACCACTGTCTGGGGCTTATTTTATTATTTAGTAGTTAGGGAAAGACCCTTTCTTTGTAGGACTGCCTCTGATGCGTTCGTATATTATAAAAGCAGTACATAGAACTCTGAATATCAGTTAACGTGATTGTTCTTATGAAGTAAAAATGTCAGACTTAAGAAATTTAACTCGTGATTTCTTAAGACTACATAGATAAAAATAAGAAAAATGCAGCGTACAACTGTGCAACCAGAAGCCACAAAAAATACCATAATACAAAAAATCAACAGTTTGCGTAGTGGATTTAGAAGAGAATTAAAAAAAGTTAAAAGATTCAAAAAGATCAGGCACTGGATCAGATGAGGTCTATGTTCCGCCATTATGGTACTACGAGTTAATGGAATTTGTCAGTGGCCAGGAAATACCACGAGATTCCATTTCTAATATTCTAAAGGATAACTTTCCTGCTGGAGAATCTCAAAGTGAACATGCCGATGACGAAATCAGTAAGGTTGGAAGCGATATTGAGGTAAGCAAGGCGATAGTATTTAATACAAAAACTAACGTTACAAACAATATATTTTATACATTATTAAGAGTTTGCGTGATTCAATAGAAATTCACTCTCGTAACCATATTGTTAATATTTCCAAAAATAAACTCATAATACAGGGAGTTTTCAATATACGTACACTTCACAAAAAGTATTATATTTTAATCAATGTATCATTTTTTCCTGCCAGGCCACAGCTCCTTCTTCATGAAAATACTCCGTGAATGACTGCCACACTTCTAATGCTTCATTATAGGATCTTCTGTTATGGTTACATTGCAGGTCTACTAAATGGTTAGGATCAGCTCTCAGTCCCAATTGTACGGTACCCTCATCAAAATTTTCTCTGTCTAAAGAATCATTTGGTGTATATGTACAACAGCATTTGCTTCTTAAAAAGTTGTGAAGCACACAGCAAGCCATTACCACTTTTTCGATCGAATTAAGGCTTATACCAATAGCCGTGTGAAATATTCGGAACCTAGCAGCCAATATTCCAAATGTATTTTCAATCCTGCATCTTGCTCTGGACAAACGGCAATTAAAAATTTTCCTGTCATGGTTTAAATCTTTCTGGCTGTATTAACCCAGTCAAATAATGCAAAATTAGGGCAATCGGTGGCAAATATTCCTATAGAGTTGAATTTTTTTTAAACGCTTTCTTTTCATTTGGGTAGACATATATCAAAAGTCCCCGAGGGTGGGGGGTGAGCTCGAGGGGGGGGGGGGGTGAGCTCGAGGAGGGGGTGGGGGTTAAAGGTACCATTTTTCAGTTTTTCGCTTAAATCTCGAAAACGATCACTCCTATCGATTTTCATGATTTATAACAATTAAAGCTAACAAAATTTTCTACAAAAATGGTCCTATGCACTTTGGTCGTAGGACTAACCGTAAGTAAGCTACGGGCTTTTGAAGTTTGGATTTTTAAAAATAGCCATTTTTCCCCCACGGATCCAGGAATATGCGACAATTTGGCAACGCAGCACTCCTCGCACAACAATTTGGGATCAAATATAATGTACACCAAATTAAACCATACATCCCTAGCGCTGTTCACCAAAAAATTTAATGAACATCAAAAAATCGTAATGGAACCCAAATTATTATACTTCGGAAAATGAGAACAGCACCACTAAAATAGCTATGTTGCGTATTGTTTTACCATTGCTTACATTTTAAATTCCATATGTCTATCAATTTTACTAAATGTTCACCAAATTTAGAACGCTCAAGTTACGCGTCCGTGCTGTACATAATAAATATTTGCGCTACCTATTTATATTTAGTCTCTTTCGAAAAAACTACTTGTGCGTCAAATAATTATTCTGTTACTCCAAAAATGAAATAAGCTCGAGCATCTCTTCTTGTCGCTTCCAGATAAACTTCTTGCAGGCTTCAGTTTGCAGCCGCACTCTGTGTTTGGTAGCTTTTACAGTGAGTGTAACCAGTGTATTACCGTATGAAGAAACTTACTAAGTTTAATTTTCAATTTTCTGTTGTGAAATTTGTGTTACATTTTACTTCCTTTTACTACTATAAAGGAAGTATTGGATTCACCCCAAAAATTCGAAATTGAGTTTTCAACAGATCTTCACGTTTTAGAGTCCCCTGATCCCAAAAAACATATTTTTTTTTCATTGGTCTGTCTGTCTGTCTGTCTGTCTGTGTGTCTGTCTGTGAACAGAATATCTCAAAAACGAAAAGAGGTATGGCGTTGAAACTTCCTATATAAGTTTTGTGTACTATGTAGATGAGACAGCAAGCTTTTGAAGAAAATCGCATAACCGGAAGTAGGTGTTTACTCTTGTGATTTTTCAGTTTTTTTTGATTTTTTCAAAAACGGCTCTAACGATTTTTTTTAAACTTTACATTTTTATTTCATTTTTAATGTGTATTGATGTGACATAGGTGATTTTCCAGTTGAATACTTCTAAAGTGGGTTTCTTTTGTTTTTTTTTCTAATTTTTTTATTAACTCCTATTTTAAATAAAACACCCGGTATATTATTACATTTTCGAATTCATCTTAAAATTCTAGAGAAAATTTGTCTGTTCAACTAACGCTCTATTTTGTACCGTTTTTGTAGAATTTGTAATTTTTGAAAATGTTTGACAAATTTTTAAAAATTAAAAATGAAATTTTTGACTATTTATAAGATCACTGTAAAAGGAAATTGTGTGAGTGTATCACACCAGATTTTTTATATATATAATAGCGGACCCGACAGACGTTGTCCTGCCCGCTGCCTGCTATTAGTGGGTTAAGCAAACGTTTTTTCGGTATTCGAATTTTCGATTTTTTTCATTTTAAAAAATATTGGGGATGGTGGGGGCGGGGATAAAATTTTGGGGGACCCGACAGACGTTGTTCTGCCCGCTGCCTGCTATTAACGGGTTCAGCAAACGTTTTTTCGATATTCGAATTTTCGATTTTTTTAATTTTAAAAAATATTGGGGGGTGGGGAAATTTTGGAGTTATATCTTTTGATATGCGGGAAATCTTAAAAAAATTTAAAAAGAAATTTTGTCAATTTTTTTTAAATTGCCTAGGACCCGATTGCAGCGCCACTTACCGGGTCATTCGGTAAATCTAAACCCTCCAGGGACCCACTTAAACACAAAAAATTTCATCAAAATCGGTCCAGCCGGTTAGGAAGAGTTCAGTTACATACAGACGTACAGAAGAATTATATATATAAAGATATTGATTTATTTCCAAGAATTCTTCAGACTTTATTTCTATGTCCCCATTAATAAAGACCTAATAAAACACGATAGATTTTTCTTATAAATGATATTTAGGCCAACAAGAAATATAAATCTGGGTATACTTTTGAAATTGAATGTGGTATAAAATATAGTAAAAATTGTGTATTTTTGCCAAAGAAATAGTGTTTTTTAAATGCTAAGTAATATACGACGCTGACGAAAATTAAATATCTGGGTATCATGTTAGAATTAAATGCGGAATAAAATTTGGTGAACATTTAGCATTTTTAGCCAACCAAAGTTATTTTTAGTAACAAATAATATAAGAGACTTGCATGATGTCAATTTTTGGTTGTCGCTCTAAGATTATGTATTTTCTTAATTTTGGTGAGCATTTAGTATTTTTGGGAAACGAAAGTATTTTTTTGTACGAAAAGGTTCGGTAAATTTGGTAGACTGTTAAATACCACCCCAAAAATTTTATCCACGCTGTCGCTAAGCTCTTTATGTTTTCGGTTCGGACAGTATCTCGAAGAACATCGTAGCGTTCACGTGTGGCCGTTTTGTTGCAGTTTTATTTAGTTTCGTGCAATCGCGTCGTGCTGTGTGTGGCGAGATCGTGACTTTAGTTCCACCCCCGCTACATCATGGCTGAGAGGTGCTTGGTATGTGATGTACTTGTTGAGAGTGATAGGAGTGTTGTGCGTGAGAAAGGTATGGAAGGACTGTTTAAAGCCAGCATTGCAAGAAAGGATGGCAAGAGCTCGGTTTTTTGAGAACAAAATACATGGAAATGTTCACAACTCCTGTCGAAAGCGTTACACCAGGCCACAATCTGTTGCTTCAGATTTAAAAAAGAAGTCGAGTCCCACAGCTCAGCAGGGAGCTGTCGACGATCCAAGGTTCCTACATTTGACTTCAAGACTAAGTGTTTGTTTTGCTGTGGTGCAATTAATGATGAGTTTTATCGAAAACAGAAAAAAAATCATTGGAAAAGCGGGAGGCAGTATTTCAAGTGCGCAGTTTGGAGATGAAGAATAACATTTTAAAAGTTGCATGTGAAAGGGACGACGCCGACGACTGGGGACAACAAGTATCAATACGAGTTGGGACCGTCTGCGATTTGGTTGCCGCTGAAGCTATTTACCATGACCTGTGCTGTGTCAATTTTTTCTCAAAAAAGAGTGGTACTGGTGAAAAAAGAGGACGTCCCTCAGAGGACTACGTGATAGCTGCTATGGAAGATATCTACACTTTTCTCGATCAGGCAATTGACTGTCAGTATTCGATGGATGAGGTTATGAGCGCAATTACGGGAGAAAAGCCAACATTTCAAACAGTAAAAGAAAAGCTGCAGGAAAAGTATAAGGAACGTTTAATAATCAGTCAGCTACATTCCCACAAGACCGTTCTGTGCTTTAAAGAGGTTGGTGACAAAATTTTAAACTCAGCCTGGTACGAAAGTAGTATGAGGGGGAAAACGGCAGAAGAAGAACGCCTTAAGGCGGATTTACATTTTGCACTTTTAGTGTACATCACGGATGATTCATCCGTAGTGAAAAGTGTAAGTTGCCAATTCATCTGCATTTCATCCAAAATGAACATCGAAAGTGACAGTGAACAAAGTAGAACCAATGCCTACTTTGGATGAATCGAATGGATGATTCATCCGCGTTGACAGGTCTAAACATGCTAGTGAAAAGTTGCAGACGGTTTAAAAACTGTGTACTATCATTTTAATTGTAATTAAAATCTAGGCAATTATGGCTTTTCGTTGGAAAGACAATCAGACTAGTCGGTTTTTGGAAGTTTATAAAAATTACGAGTGCTTGTGGAACAACAAAGTCCAAGATTATCATAAAGTAAATATCCGTGAAAATGCATACCGGTCTTTACTAAACGAGTTGAACTTTCCTGGCTTAACAGTAGCTGATATAAAAGCCAAAATTAAAACAATTCGTACCCGATACTGTTCAGAGCTGGCCAAAATAAGAAAATCTGAACACACTGGTGCAGGAAAAGACGATTTGTATGTGCCTCGTTTATTTTGGTTCAAAGAAGCAGACTCGTTTTTGAGGCCGGTTTGTACTCCAAGCGATAGTTCATCAAATTGGAAGGTAAGCAAAAAAATCGTTTAAAAAATGTATTGTTTCTTGAAAACAGTATTTATTTATAAAGAATGTGTTAGTAAATCCTCCACTACATTATTGCTGTCTCATATATACCACTATGTATACATATAAGACTACTAATATATTTAATTAAATCATGTTCCATTGCCAAGATACACTTTCGGTTGTAACAAACTGATTGGCATAAAAATCACGCACTGCAGAAGCATCTTTCTTGTAATTATTACTGCATAATGGTTTCGCAACATCGGTAATTCCATCAGTTCTCATTCGTCTCCATGTCCCTGGTATAACTGTTCCCTGTTTCCAGTCTTCAGAGTCCAATAACTCGTTTTCTAGAAAAGGTTGATTACGTTCAGAGGTTTTTCTTAGCCAGTTATGCAATGCACAAGTTGTTTTTACAATTTCCTCTACTGTTTTTACATTCAATGGAATTGGCTTTTCAAATATACGAAATCGGGCTACTAATATTCCGAAACTGTTCTCAACAACCCTCCGAGCCCTTGAAAGTCTATAGTTAAAGATTAGTTGAGTTCTATTCAAAGCCGCTGCTCTTGGGTAAGGTTTGAGTATATTAGATCTTAGTGGGTGCGGAGTGCGGAGCGGATGGCGCAGCGAGCAAATGCTCGCCTCTCAGGCGGCCGACCCGGGTTCGATTCCCGGTAGATACTATAGATGGATTTTAAAAATCGTACGCTCCCCGGCTACCACGCTAACATCTGTGGTAGTCGTTAACCCCTAATAAGGAAACTCTTCCTCAATTTCGACGGGCAAGGCTAGCCACCTACCCGGCCTAAGGGCAAAGAGGGCTCATAGAACCACTTTGTGGTTATAACAGGCCACTGGCCTACAATAAGAGGAAGAAGAAGAAGAAGATCTTAGTGGAAAGGCATCATCTGCCACAAAATGGCCATTTGCAGGAATGCCCAGCAAGTTTTGTTCTAAAGCTGCATTACAAGTTGACTTTGAAAATACTGAAGCATTATTTACCCTTCCATTTGTAGAGAAACGAATAATTTGCATCAGCAATTGCAAACAATATCATGCTAAAATCCTTTTTATAATTAAAGTAGTGTGATCCACTATGTGGAGGACAACGAATAACTATATGCTTGCCATCCATAGAACCGCAACAGTTAGGAAAATTCCATATTCTGTAGAAGTCTTGCATAATTCTTTTCCATGAATTTGATGTTGCAGGAACCTAAAATAATTACATTTTATAATATAAAAATTTTGACAGCATATTAAAAAAAATAAAATATATACCTACAACCACTGCTGTTTTATTTTAGAATTTGAAGGGAAACTCAAATACACTAACAGAAGCTCAACAACTTGATGATGATGAACAAGAAGAAGATGTGGAGACCAATGAGACTACAAATGAACAAAATTTGACCGATACCTATGATGATATTCAACAAACCCAAACCGATAATACACAAACAAGCATTTCCTCTACACCTACTTCTGCTAAACGTACAAAGAAAAGGAAGGCTGATAGTAATATAGAAATGGTTCAAGGAGCCATACAAAAACTTCAAAAACTGTCAGATACTAACAGAAAACCGCATAACATGCATGAATTTGATGCCTTTTGCAACAGTCTAGCCATACAGCTTAAAAAAATGCCACTTGAACGTGCACTTGTCTGTCAAGAAAAACTGCAAGCAGTTATGACGCAAGAAAGATTATCGCAAATTTTACGAAGTGATACGTCTCGCCATACTACATCTCCTTCCACGGCGTATGCATCGCCCAAGCCATCACCTGGAAGTGTTCCTGAACATTCTTCCCAAATAGTATATACTTTGGATAACTATGACTCTGAAAATTACAATTCTGCATACCAAGAGCAGGGTGATGTACTAACTCAAGCAATCTACAGTATTAGTGACTTGTAAGTCAAAATTCAGTTAAATAGAAGTAGTTATAGTCTACTGCAGGGGTCTCCAAACTTTGAAGCCTTAGGGCCATAATAATTTTTTCGGTATGTTCCAAGGGCCAAAACGATTTTAATTTTTCTGTCCACCTAAGCAAACATAGGCTTTTTTGCATTTCAATTACTATTGATTGTGTATTCAGTGTATTGTGACACGTAAGGACATCTAGTGGCAAGCAGTGATACTATGTACTATCTATTTCAGTTAGAGAAAGTTCTGCATCTGGCTAGTTTTTCCGATCACTTCTAGATGGCAGTAATTGCATAGGTATAATAAGGTCACTATATCAATAAGGTACCGCCATTCCATTCCTCGCTTGAGAATGTGAGAAAATTGTGAGATAAGGATAACAAATACAAATTTCCCAAGTGCAATAGGGAAGACACTAGTTTTTGGGGATTTTCTTTTTGGTGTAATGGCACTTGTAAAGTGAGGAATCTGTTAGGTTATGTGTTTTTATCCCCAGTTGGAGAAAATTGTGCGACAAGGATAGATATAAAAAATCACTAATGGCGGTACCTTATTGATATAGTGACCTTAAGGTATAACCATAGATAATATAATAATATTCTATCGTATATAGAACGCAAAGTCACTGTATTTGAAATTTATTTGTTTTAAGAGCTTAGCTCCAAATGTAAAGATGTCGCTTGTGATGTTTCTATGGATACCTCCTATATAACATGTCTTGTTTTTCAAAAATTTTTGACAATAAAAAAATGTCAAAATATAATTGCACAGTGTTTAAATGTTTTAACAAAACCTCCTCTCGACACCGCTTCCCGAACCCCTTAAAAGATCGGATTAGATTTAACAGATGGAAAACTTTTTGTAAAAATCCTTACATAGAAAACTTAAATGAAGCGCGAATTTATAATAATTACCGAATTTGTGGAATTCATTTTGCTGCAGATGACTTTACCAGTAACGGAAGGCTGAATAATAGTGCTTACCCCAAAGAATCTGTTTTTGAAGGTAAGTATTAGCTAAAATCAAAGGTTTAAATTAGCCAACTGTTCCAAAGTCAATTCTGTATTTATTCCAGATGCATCGCAATCCATTGATTATCCAAACACAAGTATTACTCAAACTCATACACCAGGGAACAGCAGTATTATTGAAACGGTCACTTCAACTTCGTGTTGTAGAGCCAAACTAAGTAGAACAAAGATTTGTGCAAAGGCCAGAAAATTATGCGCAGAATTGAAAAAGTTACAACGGAGAGTTAGTGTCACAAAAGAAAAATTAATCCTGAACCGAAAATTACTACGTATGGCAAAAAAATTCCAATATAATCTCCAGTCAAGTGTTTTAAGCCAAGAAGCAATTCAGTTTTGTTTATCGCAGTTAAGAAAGAGAAACATTAAACCACACGGACGAAGATATAGCACAGATGAAAAGATTTTAGCTTTATCTATTTATAAACACTCTGGAAAAGGCTACAATTTTTTACGAAAATTGTTTGCTTTACCAAGTCGTCAAACGGTAACTAAATTATTAAACGCAATACCTATAAATGCTGGTGCGAATAATACGCTATTTAAATATTTAAAAGAAAACTCCTTCAAAATGACAAAAAAGGATAAATACTGTGTATTGATTTTTGACGAAATGTGTCTTTTGCCAAGTATATCGTATGATAAACATTCAGATAGATTTATAGGATTTGAAGATTTTGGTTATAAGGAAAATCTGGAAATAGCAAACCATGTACTTGTTCTTAAATTGAGGGGAGTATTTTCCAAATGGAAACAAAACATAGGATATATTTTGACAAATACTGGAATAAAGAGCAAAGATTTAGTAGAAATTTTAAAGTTAACGGTACGTAAAACTCAAGAATGTAATCTTAAGATCGTTGCAACAATTTGTGATCAAGGTTCAGCTAATCAAACAGCTATTAACCATTTAGTGAGAGAATCAAGAACTGACTCTAAAAGAAAATTAATAATAAACAATGAAGAAATCATACCATTATATGATCCTCCACACCTGTTGAAAGGCATTCGTAATAACTGTCTTTCTAAAAATTTAATATGGAATAAAGGCGAACATACTTGCACTGCAATATGGAAAGACATAGAAAATGCTTATATGATAGATGGATGGTGTTAAGGACTTTATAAACTTTTGCCGCCTCTCTTACATTCTGAATTCATACTGTGCGCAGTAGACTGCCGGGCCGGCATCCGATTCCAAAAACACTTACGTTTCATCTGTCAACGTGGCAGCATGCAAACCGGTCCGCTCTACGGAAGCTAATTCTTGTAAATGTTCAAATGTTCAATGTGTTGTTTATTGATAATAAAGTAACATATTTCCGGCTTTCAACGAGTGTATTTATTCAGTGAAACCTACAATTCATACAGTCCACAAATTCCAAGGCGAGCTGGCAGTCAGGAGTTTTCCAAATAACGGAAAACTGAGAAGGCTACAAACATTGGACCTTCGATCCGGATGTGCCACAAACATTGGTCCTTCGAGCCGGATGTGCCACAAACATTGGTCCTACAGAGCCAGGATTAAAACCACATTAGGTCATTGCGAGTTCAACAGCGACAGCATTCGACAACATTGGTCATTGGCAAGTACAAAAGCATATTCAGTTTTGTATTGCATATCGACCGCAAGGAAGCAGCGTTCATATTCGCAGCAACGCGTGGAACGAAGAGGGCACATGCGGTGCCCGTAACGAGAGGAAGGAAGACAGCAGACGGTGCTATCAACGTCAAGTTCGTGCACGTGGGAATTGCAGCTGCGAGCGAGACGGTAGTAGGAACAGAAAACCGGCAAGGCGGCACACACCAATGTAAGCCTAATTTCCTATTTTTGCGTTTCCTATGAATAAATTTGGTTTATTTCGTCTGTGTTTGCATGTGTGCATAATTTCAGCTGCGTATTATTGCGTAAACAAATGGTTTATGAGTCATATAAACATTTTAATTGCGTGAAATGCCAAGCTATTACGTTTGTTAGCGATATCCCCTGCATGTTTCATACTGCAGTTACAAGTTAATCATCCCGCGTTGTACCGGGGTCGTTTTCTGCGTCGTAAGCTACAAGTTTCTCGCGTTGTTAGCAAGCGCTGTCTGCGTTATAAACAAATTCGCGCCAGAGGCGTGCGAAAAGGTTTTATCATTAAAGAATATTTCAGATTCTGCAAGTAGTAAGGCTACCACGCGTAGCATCTTGCCTGAAATATCACAGATAGTTGACCCGTTGGGTCCGCGTACCAGAAGCGTACAAAATTCACGCCAGAGGCGTACGAAAAGTTAGTTCGATCGGTTAAATTGTTTTTTAATCTCAACAATTATGGATCCGCTTGTAAGAGCACGTGGCTCTATCAAGGGCAAGCTCACGCGTTTCTCAAATCACGTGCAATCCTTGCAAAAAATTCATGATGAAAATCAATTTTTACCTAGTACTCAAATTATTGAATTGCAAAAAAGATTGGATGCTATAGCCACTTTGTTATCAGAATATTATGAGGTTCACGAACAAATTTTAGAAACCAGTGAGGATGTAGAATCTGAAATGCAGCAACAAGTTGAATTTGAAGACTCTTATTTTCGTGCAATCTCACAAGCTGAATATTTGATTAATGAATACAACAAGCAATCTGATGTTGCACCAGATCGTTCTGGATCTCCTAACGGTAGCGTAAGATCAACGCATTCAAATTGCAGTTCGCATTGCAATAATCAAGCTGTACGCCTTCCTGCCATTTCGATTCCCAAATATTCAGGGAACGTGTCAGAATGGTTAGAGTTTCGTGAGATTTTTATTAGTTTAATTCATGAGAATCAAGCGTTAACTAATATTCAAAAGCTGCATTACTTAAAGGCTAGTTTACAGGGTGATGCAAGCCAAATTATAAAAAGTTTAGAGTTTACTGCGGGTAATTATACTCTAGCTTGGGAGGCATTGTGCAATCGATACAATGATCCAAAAATTCTGGTTCATAACCACCTCAAGGCTATTTTTGAACTTGAATCTTGCAGTAAGGAATCTGCAACTAAATTACGTACGATTAGCGATATGTTATTCAAACATTTTGCAGCAATCAAATCATTAGCTACCGAAAGCGAGCTTCTTGATTTTGTTATAATTTATGTAGTTTCTAAAAAACTGGACCCCACTACATTTCGTGAATGGGAGGTCCTTAGAAACCGGTCAAGTTCTGACCTGCCTAATCTTGATGAGTTCAAGGAATTCTTACAAAATACAGCGAATCTTCTAGAAACTCTGGAAGTAAAAAATGTTAAGCTTGTACCCGAAAGGTCTTCCAAGGTACATTCTAAATCATTTGTGTCAGGTACCCCTTCGTGTCCACTTTGTAAAGGATCTCATTCCTTGTACAAATGCGATAAGTTTGTCAAGCTGTCTGTTCTTGACAGAAAGTCAAAGGCAAAAGAGCTCCGCGTATGCTTTAATTGCCTAACTCAGGGTCACCTTGCGAGCCTTTGTAGCTCCAAATATACGTGTAGAAAGTGCAAATCAAGGCACAACACACTTCTTCATGAGGATAAGCCTCAGAACGCTTCTTCTAGTCAACCAGGATCTGCGATGTCGGCAGAAACCCCTGTTGAACTAAACCAATCGATTTCGGCATTCTGTTCGAATGCTTTTCAGGTACTCTTACCTACGGCTACCGCTAAACTCATCGCTGATGATGGTACGCCTCACGTTGTGCGAATCCTGCTGGATTCCGGTTCCCAATCGAACTTCATACGTTCAGATTTGTGTAAAAGGTTGAAGCTTCCAACTCGCGAAGTCAACGTTACTGTTTCTGGCTTAAGTAAAGCCACTTCTCAAATCAAGGCTAGGTGTGATATCAAGCTGCAAGCCCCTCACACTTCATACGGCATTGGCCTATCCTGTCTTGTTCTCGATGAGATTACGGGTGTTACCCCAAGTTTTCGCGTCCAGCGAAACAGCTTCAAGGTTCCTGATAACATCAAGTTATCAGATCTGTCCTACGACCAACCGGGCACCATCGACATTCTGATTGGTTCGCCCATTTTCTGGCAGCTCCTTTGTATTGGACAAATTGGTCTAGGCCCAAATCTTCCCATCCTCCAAAAGACTCGTTTTGGTTGGATTGTTTCTGGCCCTACAGGCCCCCCTTCTGCGTACCCTGTACAGTGCAATCTTGGCACGATCGAGGATGCTTCTGACCCCATTGCTAGGTTTTGGCAACTCGAACATTACCCAGAGGAAAAGGTTCGCACAAATGAAGAGAACGCCTGTGAGGCACATTTCGTGCAAAATACTCAACGAGAAGCGAATGGTCGATTCGTTGTCTCTATCCCTTTCAAGAAGCCTGTAGAGGTATTGGGTGATTCATTGCAAATCGCTCAGAAAAGATTCTTATCATTAGAGAAGCGGTTACAAGCGAACCCTGACTTGTCCAATCGCTATTCGAGTTTCATGAATGAATATTCTGAATTAGGTCATATGTCCGTTTCAAACCCTAATTCAAACGAGATATCCTATTATCTACCCCACCACGGAGTCTTAAAAGAGGAAAGCCTGACAACTAAACTCCGAGTTGTATTCAATGGTTCTCAAGCAACCACTTCCGGGCAATCTCTGAACAGCATTCAGATGGTTGGCCCAACCGTGCAGCAAGACTTATTTTCAATTCTTGTTCGCTTTCGCAAGCATTTATTCGCTATATCAGCTGATATCGAGAAGATGTATCGCCAGGTTCTGGTGAATCCTAACCATAGGCCCCTTCAGAGAATCTTGTGGCGACCCTCCTCAGCTGAGCCTCTTCGGTCGTACGACCTGAATACGGTTACGTATGGCACCGCTTCAGCATCTTTTCTTGCTATTCGATGTTTAACCCAATTGGGCATCGAATGTGAGGCTTCAAATCCCGAAGTCTCTCGAATCATAAACGAGGACTTCTACGTCGACGACCTTCTGACAGGTGCCGACACTCCTGAGAAAGCGCGTACTCTCTGCTCAAACTTGGATCAGATTCTTGAGTCAGGCTGCTTCAAACTTAGAAAGTGGATTTCTAACTCTCCAGAAGTTCTCGATGAAATACCAGATTCCGATTTGCATCCGGGTGTTCTTGATTTCAGTGCACATGAGCACACAAACACCCTTGGTTTGATTTGGTCCTTTAAAAGCGATCATCTGATGTTCAATATTTCAAATTCTACAAGTAGTAAGGCTACGAAGCGTAGCATCTTGTCTGAAATATCGCAGATATTCGACCCGTTGGGTCTTCTAAGTCCATGCACCATGGATGCCAAGGTTCTTTTGCAACAGCTTTGGATGGAAAAGCTGGATTGGGATGAACCCGTTCCTAAAGCCATACAAGAAAAATGGTTAACCTATCGCAGTGAGCTTCTCATGCTCAATGACTTAGCAATTCCTCGTCACGTCCTCTGTCGGAGCGTGGTCGAGATAGAGCTCCATGGTTTCTGCGACGCCTCTAACAATAGTTACGGTGCGTCGATATAACTACGTTCCAAGAATCAGGAAGGGGAAGTACAGGTTCACCTTCTCTGTTCCAAGGCCAAGGTAGCCCCTTTATTAAAGCCCTTGACAATCCCGAAGCTCGAGCTCTGCGGAGCTGTTCTTCTAAGCAAACTTTCCATGCAAGTCATAAAGGCACTTGATTTGCCCATATCTAGAATCGGTCTGTGGACAGATTCCACAATAGTGCTAGGATGGTTGAAAACCAGTCCAAATCTTCTTAAGACCTTTGTGTGCAACAGAGTTGCTGATGTTCAGCAACTCACCTCTGATGCCACTTGGCGGCATGTTCCCTCAACGTCTAATCCTGCTGATCTTCTCACTAGGAGAATCACCCCTTTAGGTTTGAAAGAATTGAGCCTTTGGTGGCATGGTCCCACCTGGCTAAGCGAAGGTGAGGCCTCTTGGCCTACTTCCAAACATGTTCGTGCTGAGCTTCCAGAATTCAAAAAAGAAGTTCAGAGTCTTCCTGTAACCTCTGTTGAACCATTTCCGTTCAATCAGTATTCAAGCTTTGCTCGCTTACAACGAGTTATAGCTTATTGCTTTCGGTTTCATAACAATGCGCGAGCCCCTAAGGCTGATCGTCTTTCTGGTCCCCTCTCTACAGATGAACTGCAAGCATCTATTGTAAGGCTTGCCAGGTTCTCCCAACGCGAGTCATTTCCTGACGAACTTAAACTGTTGTCACAGAGCAAGCTTGTGAAACAATCTTCTGCTTTGATATCCCTGAATCCCTTTCTGGATTCCGAGGGACTGCTAAGAGTTGGTGGTAGGCTCCACAACTCTCAATTACCCTTTGACAAGAAGTTTCCTCTAGTGATTTCTGGCAAACATCCATTCGCCAAACTCCTAGTATCGCATGAGCATCTTCGGCTTCTCCATGCCGGACCTCAAATGCTGTTAGCTAATCTCAGAGAACGATATTGGATCACCTCTGGCAGAAATATCGTCAAGCAAGTGGTTCATCAATGCTTACGGTGCTTTAGATTCTCTCCTAGGTTAACTGAACCCATAATGGGAGACCTGCCAGCCTCTCGTACTCAATCATCGCCCCCATTTCATACGACTGGTATTGATTATGGTGGACCTTTCATGATAAAGGATCGCAAGGGACGTGGTTCTAAACTAGTAAAGTCCTACCTTTGTCTATTCGTTTGTTTCGTCACAAAGGCAGTGCACCTTGAATTGGTCGCTGATCTTTCTACTGAAACCTTCTTAATGGCTTTTCGCCGGTTTGTGGCTCGACGAGGCAAACCGCTCCATGTCTACTCAGACAACGGCACTAACTTTGTAGGCGCTAATTCCGAGTTAATCGAATTAGGCAATTTTCTCGCGGAACAAAACCCTTCTATTTCCGAATCAGTCGCGAACGACGGAGTAGCTTGGCATTTTATACCCGCGCACAGTCCCCACTTTGGCGGATTGTGGGAGGCCGGAATCAAGTCCTCCAAACATCACATACGTCGCGTTATAGGTAACGCTAGTCTAAATTATGATGAATTTAGCACTTTGTTAGCACAGGTGGAAGCGACCTTAAACTCCCGACCCCTGTCCCCTTTGTCCTCTGATCCAAACGACCTTCAGCCTTTGACTCCTGCTCATTTCCTGATTGGTCGTCCGTTGGTGTCACTGCCTGATCCCAACGTAACTGAGATAGTCGAGTCTCGGCTGTCTAAATACCAGAGAATACAACAACTACACCAGAATGTGTGGAAGAGATGGAGTAAAGAGTACATCTCGGAACTCCAACAGCGCACCAAATGGCGCACGCATCTTTCGGACCTCCAGCCTGGTTCCATGGTCCTCATCAAGGATGACAATCTACCCCCTCTGAAGTGGAGGTTAGGCCGGGTCACCGAGCTGCACCCTGGCCTTGACGGCGTTACGCGTGTGGCGTCAGTGAACACTGTGTCAGGGATCGTGAAGCGATCCTTCGCTAAATTGTGCCCGCTACCTAGTGTTGTGAACTAGTGCGTTAGCGTTCAGCGCAGTTTCGTAAAGCCTTTTGGTTCCCCATTGTTCGGGTTTTCTTGTACTAGATTAAGTTCCATGTACTATTATGCTTTGTATATATCTGTGTTCATGTTACATGTTTTACTCTAGCTTTTACATGTCAACTCTGTACTGTTTTATTTGAAAGGTTACCCTTTCCAAGGCGGGCGGTATGTTAAGGACTTTATAAATTTTTGCCGCCTCTCTTGTATTCTGAATCAATACTGTGCGCAGTATAAGGTCGAGCGGGCTTTGCCTCGCCGGTCTCCGCACTTACGTTTCATCTGTCAAAGTGGCAGCATGCAAACCGGTCACGCACTACGAAAACTAATTCTTTGTAAATGTTAAACTGTTAGTGTTAATTTATGGCAATAAATTACTACTTTTGCTTTTCAACGTGTGTATAATTCAGTGAAACCTACAATCATACAGTCCACAAATTCCAAGGCGAGCAGGCGATCAGCGGTTTTCCAGATAGCGAAAAACTGAGAAGGCTACAAACGTTGTACCTTCGATCCTGATTAGTGCTCAAACAATTACTTATATTTATTTCTCTGATTTTTATTCCTTTTAATGTTTGACTAATAAACATGGACTGGCAACGCCAACTTCAGGATGTAAGCCAACATAAAAATGAGATTTCCCCTAACTCCACCAAACTATTATTCGCCCAACACTCGAAATTCGACTCTTGAAATAGTTTCTATGTTGGCTGATTTCTTATACGTTGCTTCTACGGGAAAAGTGGGGGTTGCTGGCAGATCATATTTATATAGCCAAATATTTTAACAGCGACTTCCCCTTTCCTCTGCTTATTTCGATAAGCGCACTGCACTCCAGCGGCAGAAAGTGAAAGTATATATCTCAATTGCACACAAAAATTTTATTAATAAATTTAATGAAATATTAAATTTTACAAAAAAAGTTCATGCATTACAAATTATTGCTAAATATAACCAAATACGCAAAATCCAGAAAGTATGCTCAAAAACGTATAAATATGCAAAATATACAAAATGAAACTTGGCTTAAACGATTTGTTACCATATAATTAGTATACATATGCAACAAGTATCACCGGCATATCAATTATACAAATTATGCATATGCCATATAATATCAGCTTTACTTATCAGTGTTCCTTGTTGTAAATTGCCTGTTTGCACTCCTTATCTGCTAGTTCTATTTTTAATTAGTTGTTATCTTAGCTCGATTCGCGTTCTGAAGCTTCCTACACTGGTCACTTTCTTTTTTTTTGTATTGTAACGAACGCAAGAACGGCTTGATAATTCTCGTGTGTTTGTAAATAATAATAATTAATCCAATAGTTGTAAATAAATGTTTAATACAAGAAGCAGTGAATAATTTTTAAATAGCCCGAGCTTAAAAACGTAACAGTGGCGTCAGGTGTGCGGTTTTGAACCAGGGGCTATATAAAAAATTATCGAACAAACATTAAAATAAATAAATTATTAACAAGTCCGATAAAACGACGGTCAGAGAAATAAATTGAAGTGGATAGTGTTTATGTCTTTGACGAGATCGCAAAGCATCAAGATGGAAGCCGCGATAGAAAAAGTAGTCCAAATACTCGAGGAATTGACATCCGGCCGAAAGAAGGCAGAAAAAGCACAAGAGGATCTTAGGGAACAGCTGGAAGATGGGCAGAAAGCACGAGAAGAGCTGAAGGCCGGGCAGGAAGAGCTGGAAGCCGCAGAAGAGAAAGTAGACCAAAAGCTTGATGGGAAAATAAATGGAAGAGTTCGGTCTCTGCTGTTGGATACTGGAGCGACGAAGCCCATCGCCAGGTCTGACGTAGTAAGGGACGAGGGTCTGCTGCTGCACAACGAGACACGCCTTCGCACTGCCACGGGGGGCGCGGTGTCCACACATGGGGAAACTGATTTGAAGATTGGAAATCAAACCCTCAAGCATCGGGACCTGATGGCTGACAATGTGGACGATACATCCTGGGAGTGGATGTTATGGATAAGTATGAGTGCGTTTTGGACCTGAGACGCGGCGAGTTGCACGTGGGTGGGGAGGAGCTTTCCCGACACCCAGGAGGAGAAATCGCGGCACAAGTGGTATGGGCGGAAGATGTTACTCTGCAGGGACGAACCGAGAGGGTCGTGGATGCATACCTGGATGGCGATTTCCGAAGCAACATGATGCGCATGGTTGAGCCCGATTATGCCGACATCGCGGACGAGTACATCCTGGGAATGGATGTTATGGATAAGAGTGGGTTCACTGTGGACCTGAGACGCGGCGATTTGCACGTGGGTGGGGAGGAGCTTTCCCGACAGGACACATCGCGGCACAAGTGGTATGGGCGGAAGATGTTACTCTGCAGGGACGAACCGAGAGGGTCGTGAATGCATACCTGGATGGCGATCTCCGGAGCAACGTGGTGCGCGTGGTTGAGCCCGATTATGCTGACATTGCGGACGAGTGCATCCTGGGAATGGATGTTCCCGACACCCGAGAGGGGAGATCGCGGCACAAGTGGTATGGGCGGAAGATGTTACTCTGCAAGGACGAGCCGAGAGGGTCGTGGATGCATACCTAGATGGCGATCTCCGGGGCAAGGTGGTGCGCGTGGTCGAGCCTGATGACGGCAAGAAGCTCACTCATGATATCTTGGTTGGGAAGACGTTGGGGAAGACTGGGCTTGGGGTCCCGGTAAGGATGATGAACGTCAGCAGGGAACTGGCAACCGTCAGGAGGAACCCAATACTGGGAGGGGGCATAAGCCAACGAAAACGGAAGAAGATAGAAGATTTGGTGGCCCGGTACCAAGACATCGTCGAGTGCGGAGATCATCCCAGCGGCCGTACTGACGTAGGAAAACATAAATCAGTTGAGTTTGGCAAAAGAGTCAAAAGAGGACCGATCATGCTGCTCTGAGATGGCTGCTGCAGTGCAAGAACCCTGAAGGACAGGTGGCTGAGTGGATCGAGCGCCTACAAGAGTTCGACTTGGAAATAAATCATCGACCTGGCACAGTCCACCGCAACGCCGATGCGTTATCCAAGAGTCCCTGCCCTGCGGACTGCGGCCACTGTTCGAGATTGGAGAGTTGTGCGGTACCCATTAATCGTACCACTGTGGTCGACGAATCGTGGGAGCCAGAGGAGTTGCAGAGTAGCCAGGAGAACGACCCCGACTTAGGCGCGGTTATAGCCTGGATTCAAGATGGCCGTCGACCTACCTGGCATGAGGTCCCCGCCACCAACGCAACAGTGGAGACTGATTGGGCGCAATGGGACTCCTTGCAGCTGGACAACAACGTCCTGACCAAAATCGTGGAAGATGAGGACAGTAGGGCAACGAGATCACGATCGATGGTTCCAAGGAGTAGAGTGGCCGAGGTTCTGCGCCACCTGCATGATGGCTCCTCTGGGGGACACTTCAGATTGAAGAAGACGTTGCAGAAGGTCCAAGAAAGGTTTTACGGGGCGAGCTGCAAAGGCGACGTCCGAGAGTGGTGCCAGAGGTGCGAAGCATGCGCTACGGGAAACGGACCGGTTGGAAGACGTAGAGCTCCGAGGTGGCAGTACAACGTCGGTGGTCCGTTCGAGGGTATAGCCATTGACATCGCCGGACCATGCCCCGAAACCGAAGCGGGAAATAAATACATCTTGGTGTGCATGGGCCACTTCACCAAGTGGCCCGAAGCGTACGCCGTTCCGAAGAAAGAGACCGGTACTGTCACTGATGTTCTGGTGAAGGAGTGCTTTAGCCGTTTGGGAGTCCCCCTGGAGTTACATTGCGACCAGGGCCGGAATTTCGAGTTTGGACCGTTCCAGAAAGTCTGTAAGCCACTGGGGATACGCAAGACCCGGACTACTGCCCTCCATACGCAATCGGACGGCAGGATGGAAAGAATGAACGGAACCATGGGGAAGCATCTGTCCAAGAGGGTTTCCGAGCATCCGCGTGACTGGGGCCTGTACATGCACCTGTTCCTGATGGCCTACCGATCGGCAGTACAAGAGACAACCGGCGTCCAGATTGAGGTGTGCTATTGCGAAGCCTGGAGACCACGGTGGGCTGCTGCTTCTTCAGCCAGTCCATTTGCAAGGAGGGCACCACCTGCAAGTACCGCCATCGGACCCCCACTAGAGCGAGAAGACAGGCACCCGACGCAACTCGTTCTGGGACAGAACGACCTAAGGCGGGGGCAGTGTAACAAACGCAAGAACGGCCTTCCAGCCGAATCGCATGCGACGGGCAGCTGCGAACGCGTCAGCCGCCAAGACGGCCTTGAAAGCAGATGTGGGCGGTGAATCAGAAGCCGCCGGCAGAAGCAGGTGTGCAGATGAGTCACAGCGTTCCCGACTTCCGGATCAATCTAGAGCCAGGTGTAATGCATGACCCACGCTCGCCCGAGGTCAGATGCGTCATGCTTCCGTCTGAAATTTCCAGTGAATATCAAGACGTTTCTGGAACCTCCCCAGTGAAAAATAAATACTCGCGCAGCGGGGATGCGAGTTCAGTCCTGAGTTCAGTAGGAATTCGCGTAGAGCCATGTAGAGCTCCCACATAAATAAAAGCCCGTGTGTACATATAACTATTGACATAAATAACCATATAAATATAACCATATAAATAGAAATAAATCGTTAGTGTTAAGAGTGAAATATATAAATAGTTGAAGTTTAACCAGTGTAAATATTAAATAAATGTATCGATAAAAATAGTGCCTGCAGGTTAAATAATTTGTAATCGGCCTGATAATTCTCGTGTGTTTGTAAATAATAATAATTAATCCAATAGTTGTAAATGAATGTTTAATACAAGAAGCAGTGAATAATTTTTAAATAGCCCGATCTTAAAAACGTAACAGTATTAATTCATTGGTTTTGGCCTTATACTTGCAGCGTAAAATTCACCACTAGAGGTACTGCGTGGGGTAGTTGATTGCATCTACACTTGGGTTGATGTGCAGTTGAAAGTTAGGTTTTTACCGCTGGCCGGGAGCTTGCAGTGTTGAGTAGGGGAACTGTGTTTGCATCTGTGTCCCAGAGCATCTGTGAGCAGACGGAATGCACTTGGTTGAGTGAAGAAGCTGATTGAAGTGGTTGAAGAGGCTGCAACTGCAGGTATTTGTTGAAAAAGCTCAAAGTAAAACATTATAATAAAGTGAATAGAATAATTAGAAAGAACTACTTGCATTTTTCATGTTTATCAAATGATAAGAATTGTAACAAATATGATTTTGACTGATTTTCCACTTTCATATTCTTTTGACATTAAAAATTGTAGAAATGTCATATAATTTTTGAAGTAAGCTTTTATTAACCAAAACGACTTTTCAAGTGTAATAATAATCTTTATAATGTATGAACCCGACCTGATTTAAGAGTAATTGTTCTGCTGGAGCTAGAAATATTTAATAAAGCCAATAATCAATAATTTATATCAAAGGGCAGATAATTTACGTAAATTCATCTAAAACAGAAATTTGTTATAAGCTAAAAATTAAAATCATACAGGTTTATATACAGTGTGTTTCACTTTACATGGAAGCACCCCTGTATTTTCTTTGTTTTTGTATAAATCGATTTGAATTTTTTACCAGTTGTACAACTCACCAAGAGGCATCTATTCATGTCCTTGAGCGCAAATGACGTTATTAGCCTGGCCTACTACGATCAAGAACATGGGTCCTATTGTCAATATTTTGCATCGCGTTAGAGTTACAGCAAAAAGTTATTAAGAAAAGTTGTTTAGAATCAAAAGAATACCCCAAATACCGATTTTCGTTTAATAATTCGAATTTTTAGCGACAATTTTACAGAGACAAACACAATTATAAAACGATTAGGAAGCTGATTGATGCGCAGCAACTATAGATGGCGCTACAAAATGTCTAAAGATTAATAAGAGAGTCGGAAATGTATTTATTTTTTATCTATGGTGCTAGTTTATGTTTTATAGCCCTTGTTATCAATTTTATCTGTTGTTGATATTAGGCATTTGCGAAAATTAAACAGTAATATATAGTCTGTTTTTTTGCTTTATGATTCAGAGCAGGCTTTGCTTTTGCATTTTTGTAACAGTGTAGGTAGTTGGTTACAAAGAAAAAACACTAGTAATGTCAAAAACTTATTACAACTGTCAATGTGTTATAAGCAGTATTCTACATAATGAAAGCTACAATTATTACTGAACCACTGACATTAAATAAGGTATTGCATTATTTTAAGAAAATTTATTTAAACATGGTTGTTATCTAACTGTACAGAAACGCCATAAAATTTCTATATGTTCTAATGTGAAAATATATTATTAAAAACTTGCTGATGACTTTTGTTTGCAAATCTGTGTTGTAGAAGTTATTATTTATGCTAAACGTATAAAAGGGATTAACTGTTTTTTTAACATTGCCTAAAAATGCCACCGTTCATACACTTATGATAGTACCATTGTCCGTGTCAAACAGTGTCACACCCTGGTAAAAATCCTGATGTACATCCTGCATGCAAAATAGTATATCTCTTTCCCTCTGCCTTAACTTTAGATGGATTACTTTTCAAGTCTGTGTCGTGGGTCTACCTATGCAGACCGGTTCCATTGCGAAATATCCAGTTTCATCCAAAAATCGGAACATACATTTTTCACTAGAATTTTGAAATTGTAAATATTTCATTAAAGAAGTAATCTGCGCCGAAATTAAATGATTCTTCTCACAAACCAATTTTCTTCCATTCACAATTTTGTATTTATATCCCATATTTTTTAATGTGTAGTATAATTTTGAACGAGTCCTGATATAATTTAGTGCCTCTCTTGCACATCGCAATAAATTATCCAAAGTAAAAAATCCAAAGTTTCTTAATATCCTCCCTGAAACTATAGTCCACCCAAGTTAGTTTTTTTTCCTTTTTCATATTGTCATTAGGTTGCTGCTGGGCATAATAACAAATTGTAAGAAATTTCATAATGGTTTAACACTTACATCAAAGATTTGATCAACTCTTCCAATGATGGCTGTTTTACTTAATTTACCATTGATATCTTTTATATTAGTAAAACAGCGTTTTATAGCCACTTTAGTTTTACTATTAATACTGCTTTGTCATGGCATTTTATTAAACGTTATTGAAGTGTCATCGTGACAATCTCGGGGCCCTTGATTTTGACGTTAGGTATATTTTGTAACTAAACTGTTGTACACTGCTAAAATAATATAAATACAAGGCCTGCTCTGAATCATAAAGCAAAAAAACAGACTATACATATTTACCATTTGCCAATCGTTGGTAAGATGATCTAACGTTACAGGAGTTTGTTTAAATAATAATTTGAGACCGTATTTTTTTATATATATATTGAAGGTATTTTTATTTGCAATCTATCATTTAACATACGACATTAAGCAAATACGCTGTACGAAATATTGACATGAGAATAGGTGTCCAGTGACACCTACTCTATAGCTTATTAAGCAGTGGTCATGTGTAAGGTATTTTTTAATTTATTTCAAAATCTATACTGTAAGTCTAATGGAGTCTTTCTCTTGAGTCTGTACTGGTATTCACTATTGTCTAATAGGTTTGTGGCTAATGGGTTGGGATGCGTATCTAATCTTTTCACATATTTGGCACTAGATTTCACTAACTCTTTCTTAACTGAGAGCACTTTGAGGTCATCACGAATATCTTTGTTTGGTATGAAGTATGGGGCGTTGACTACGATTCTTAAAGTCTTTCCAGGATTTCTATGTTCGAGGTGGAGGCGGTTTCCCACAACTGTATCCCTTAGGTCCATATCGGTTTTAGGGCCATTTTGTAGGTTAACAATTTATTTTGTAGGGATAATTTTGATCCCCTTTCTATTAATCAATAGTACTCGCGGAGTTTAGCGCCCAATTGGTAGCGACTTTATCAAAAGCCTGGATGACACCAAGAAAGGTGGCTGAACAGTAGCTCTTCTCTTCGAATGTGGTGTTTATAACGTCGAGTAATCTATTAATCTGCTCAACTGTGGAGTGGCGTCTTCTGAAGCCAAATTGAAAAACAGGGAACAGTTCTTCTTCGTTAACTGTTGAAATTAATCGTTTCAGCAACATCTTTTCGCACAATTTTGATAGGATCGGTAGTAGGCTTATTGGTCTACAGGATGAAACCTCGGTATCTGGTTTTTCTGGTCTATGGATTGGTATTACCTGCGAGACTTTCCATTGTGCTGGGAAATAGTTTAGCCTTAGAATTGCATTGAAGATGCAGGCAATTATAACTAGCCCTTTTCTCAGCAGTTCTTTTGGGATTCGACCGGTGATAAGATCAAACTCAGGGATTTTATTTGGATGCAGATTTTTGTTTATAGTGGCTTTAACTTCTCTTGAAGTGAACGGTTTTATAGATGGTGATCGCTGAAAGGGCTCTTCCAGGAAATTCAGAATATCTTTCACATATTTGGCACTACATTTCACTAACTCTTTCTTAACTGAGAGCACTTTGAGGTCATCACGAATATCTTTGTTTGATATGAAGTATGGGGCGTTGACTACGATTCTTAAAGTCTTGGAGTGAAATCTTTCCAGGATTTCTATGTTCGAAGTGGAGGCGGTTTCCCACAACTGTATCCCTTAGGTCCATATCGGTTTTAGGGCCATTTTGTAGGTTAACAATTTATTTTGTAGGGATAATTTTGATCCCCTTTCTATTAATCAATAGTACTCGCGGAGTTTAACGCCCAATTAGTAGCGACTTTATCAAAAGCCTGGATGACATCAAGAAAGGGGGCTGAACAGTAGCTCTTCTCTTCGAATGTGGTGTTTATAACGTCGAGTAATCTATTAATCTGCTCAACTGTGGAGTGGCGTCTTCTGAAGCCAAATTAAAAAACAGGGAACAGTTCTTCTTCGTTAACTGTTGAAATTAATCGTTTCAGCAACATCTTTTCGCACAATTTTGATAGGATCGGTAGTAGGCTTATTGGTCTATAGGATGAAACCTCGGTATCTGGTTTTTCTGGTCTATGGATTGGTATTACCTGCGAGACTTTCCATTGTGCTGGGAAATAGTTTAGCCTTAGAATTGCATTGAAGATGCAGACAATTATAACTAGCTCTTTTCTCGGCAGTTCTTTTAGGATTCGACCGGTGATAAGATCAAACCCAGGGATTGTATTTGGATGCAGATTTTTGTTTATAGTGGCTTTAACTTCCCTTGGAGTGAACGGTTTTATAGATGGTGATCGCTGAAAGGGCGCTTCCAGGAAATTCAGAATATCTTTCACATATTTGGCACTACATTTCACTAACTCTTTCTTAACTGAGAGCACTTTGAGGTCATCACGAATATCTTTGTTTGATATGAAGTATGGGGCGTTGACTACGATTCTTAAAGTCTTGGAGTGAAATCTTTCCAGGATTTCTATGTTCGAAGTGGAGGCGGTTTCCCACAACTGTATCCCTTAGGTCCATATCGGTTTTAGGGCCATTTTGTAGGTTAACAATTTATTTTGTAGGGATAATTTTGATCCCCTTTCTATCTACTCGCGGAATTTAGCGCCCAATTGGTAGCGACTTTATCAAAAGCCTGGATGACATCAAGAAAGGCGGTTGAACAGTAGCTCTTCTCTTCGAATGTGGTGTTTATAACGTCGAGTAATCTATTAATCTGCTCAACTGCGGAGCGGCGCCTTCTGAAGCCAAATTGAAAAACAGGAAACAGTTCTTCTTCGTTAACTGTTGAAATTAATCGTTTCAGCAACATCTTTTCGGACAATTTTGATAGGATCGGTAGTAGGCTTATTGGTCTATAGGATGGAACCTCGGTATCTGGTTTTCCTGGTCTATGGATTAGTATTACCTGCGAGACTTTCCATTGTGCTGGGAAATAGTTTAGCCTTAGAATTGCATTGAAGATGCAGGCAATTATAACTAGCCCTTTTCTCGACAGTTGTTTTAGGATTCGACCGGTGATAAAATCAAACCCAGGGATTTTATTTGGATGCAGATTTTTGTTTATAGTGGCTTTAACTTCCCTTGGAGTGAACGGTTTTATAGATGGTGATCGCTGAAAGGGCGCTTCCAGGAAATTCTGAATATCTTCGTCTTCAGTTTCGGCAGCCAGCGGTTGGAATACTGTGTTTCTAGATATCTAGCATATGCTTCCGCTTTCTCTAGATTATTTCTTGTCCAAGTGCGGTCTTCCTTTCTGAGTGGTGGGATTCGTTTTCTTGGTCGATTTAGGTTTCTCGTAGCCTTCCACAATGAGTAGTCAGTGTCTGGTGTTGGGCTTAGGTTTTCAAGGTAATTTTGGAATGATTCATTGTTAAGTGTTTATATTAACCATTTTAAGTCGCGGGTTGCTTGGTTTAATCGCAGTTTGTCAGCTGGATATCTAGTTTGAAACCATATTCTTATTAAGCGTCTCTTTTCTGCCACATTTTGTTTTACTACTATTGGACAGCTTTGTACCCGCTTTGATCCTGTATTTCTTGGTGTTGATTCTAAAGCAGCTTTGTGGATGCACCTTGTAAGAGATTCTACTGCATTTTCGACGTCTTGTTGTTTTAAGCGGAACCTTCAAATTCAGATTATTATTTATGATGTTTCTGAAGAGATCCCAGTCGGTTTTGTTTGTTGTATAACGTTGGGCGTTCCTCCTTCTCAATGATGGTGGCACTAACAATGGCCATTATTAGAGTGTGATCTGATGTTCAGTCTAAGCTAGGTTTAATTTCAAGATAACCTCTTGGTATTCCTTTTGTTACAAAGAAGTCCAGAAGGTGTCTTGTTTATATCAGTTGGCGAATACGTTGGTGTAAATGTTGATAGAAAGTCCAATTGTTTTCCCGAATCACGGTTAGTAGTACTTTTCCTCTGCCAGGTGGTGAAAGACGTGAACCCCACAGGGTGTTTTTGGCATTATAGTCGCCACCGACGGGAAAACGTCCTCCAAGTGATGCGAAATATTTTAGAAACTTTTCTTTGTTTGGTCGGTAATTGGGGGGATAGTACACAGCTGAGACTCCCAAAGGCCCTTGCCAATCGTTGATCATTAAATTTGTCTCTTGTAAGTACTCCTTTTCATATTTCGGTAGTTTCGGTGTTTAATTTGGCTCCTAATTATTACCGCTGACCCACCTCTTGCCCGTCTGTCAGCAGTAGGGTGTTTAGTATCGTATATCATATAGTTGGGGTATTTTCAGGTGTGTTCTTTGATTAAAGTGGGTTTCGCTTATCAGTAGGATGTCTATTTGATTAAGTTGGAGGAATGTAATTACTTCCGTCTTTTGATTTTCCAGTCCATTTGAGTTCCACTGAGCTATTTTATATAATTAAGCCATTTTTAAGCTTTTGTTAGACTCTCTCTGAGTAATTTAATTTCTGCTGTTAGCTGGGTTATTGTTTGCTGTTGATTGTTTATTATCTGCTGCATTGGCATTGTGACGGAATTTGAGTTTGCCAGTTAGTGGAGTACCTATTTGAGCCAGTGTTTGCATATGTGGACGTGTAGTGGTTTCATCCGCTGGTCTTGTCGCTGTGATTTGGATATTCGGCATCCCCCATTTATTTTGTGTGTCAATATTATTGTGTCTGATTATTGGTTTCGTCGCGAGTGAGGGATCTCTGTTGGTGTTTTGGTATATAGGTGGTTTGTTCTCTACTATTTGTTGTTTTTGAGGTTGTACTGCTGTTCCGTTTCGGTCCGGATATCGTCTTCGTAATATCTCTGTGTAAACCTGACCACCCTTATAGTTTACCGGATGGTTCCCGTCGCATAACATACATTTTGCGGCTTTGCCGTCAGAGTTATTTTTTGCACATGATCTATAGTCATGGTCTCCAGCACATTTTACACATCTGTACGGTCTCGTGCATTGGTTCCTCGTGTGGCCGTAAGTTTGGCAACGTTTGCATTGTACAATGATTGTTACTGGTTTTCTGTTTGGTGGCTCAAATTTTATTACGGCA
This sequence comes from Agriotes lineatus, assembly GCA_940337035.1. NCBI lineage: Eukaryota > Metazoa > Arthropoda > Insecta > Coleoptera > Elateridae > Agriotes > Agriotes lineatus. Next base: position 38,161 of record CALNHX010006715.1, read on the forward strand.
TTCAACAGAAGTGTAATGTTATAGATGTCTTTGTTGTTTTTGTTGGGTAGTAGGTCTATGAAAAATAGGTTACGTGGTATTCTTGTTTCTTGGTTTATTATATTTGTGACGTTTTTAACCGTGTGGCCTAGCTCCGCTAGAGCCTTTATGATTTCAGTTTTTTCTGTGCTGTGGTGCAGAAGGTTATCCTGTACTTAACTTAAAATTCTGTTTTTAAAATATGCAACCCACCATACCGGTTGACAACTTCCACTTTTCAGCTTAAGATAATAATCTTAATGAGGCAGGTAATGGACGTTTGGCCTAAAGCAAACACAACAGGTAATACTAATGTGTTTATTTTGAATTCTATTTTAACCATATTATTATCCAAACACTTTCGCAAAATAAATGTAGATATTACTTATGTAGAATTTACTTCTAAATTATTTTTGAATTAAATATCGTAGGTTTCTTTTTATATAGTATCATAACATCTAAATATATTTTTCATATTGCCATAATTTTCCTATTTCAGATTGCTAAATGAAACTATTTATATCTATGCAAATCTCATTAACAAAGACTCATCAAACTGTCATTATCATAAGCAACTTATTAATGGCATACCATACTGGAATTCCATTTTGTTGAAAAACAGTAGTTTCTTGCAATTAGTTTGCCAGTAAGGTACTTTCAATTGCCTTCTTAGAAGCATATTGTATTGTTGTCCTACAGTTTTATTCTCTTTTTTAACCGTCTTAAAATTCGGGATTACGTGAGTTGCTGAACAATTGTTTGTAGTTTGCCCTGTACTTGGATTGTCTCCCGATCTATATGTGCGTAATTATAAAATGGGTGTTAATTCAAAAAAGTCTTTAACATGTAGTGCGCCAAGGAAAAGCAAAAAGAAACTTTTGAAAAGGGCTAGAAATGGGAAATGGTAAGTAGCTAGAATTTGGAATATAATTAATTATGTACAGTATTTTACCTTTATTTTAAGACGTTATGTAATCAAATTTAGTAGAACCTATAAAAAACTTCATAATAGTTTAAAACCGCCACTATTTTTGAAATTTCACGATTAGTGTTAATTGTATTAGTAGATATTTATAATCACACAAGAAATATCAAATGCTTTTAAACATACATGCCCTCGATTTTATTATTAATTTAACTGTTTTGAAAAAAGTAGTAAGTATGTATTTCTATACAATATTATGGTGATGATGGTTTATAAACCTATAACTAGCGCGTCTAAAATGTTATGTAATTGTAATGACCAGAATTATGTACAAAATCAAAGTACTGCCTCATTATAACTCACCCCCAAAAAAAATTAATTAAAATTCATGGTGTGCATGCACATTAGACACTGCTAAAATTTATTAATTTATATCATAAGTTATTAAGGTAATATAATTTAAATACTGTAAAACTGATTTTCATTAATGCCCTTTTTTGTAACTCCCTATATTTTGAGATATACCTTTAGACCCACTTTTTTCTTAATTGCACCTGGGCTGCAAAATTCCCACATCCCGAATTCTTTTAAAAAAATACAATTGGCCAGTGGAAAGCCTCCAAATAGCGAATTTCACACAAATAATAATTTTAAGATTTTTCTGATAATTATAACCATTTTGCAACCCCAAATCCACCTGGGCCGCCAAATTCCCACCTCCCGAATTCCTCAAAACAGCGAATTTCACACAAATATTAATTTTAAGGTTTTTCTGATACTTATAACGTTTTCCCCATTTTCCAACCCCCAAATCCACCTGATCCGAAAAACTCCCACCTCCCAAATTCTCTTAAAAAGTACTATTGACTAGTAGAAAGCCTCCAAACAGATCATTTCACACATATATTAATTTTACAATTTTTCTGATAATTATAACGGTTTCCCCATCTTGCAACCCCCAGATCCACCTGGGCTGCAAAATTCTTACATCCCGAATTCTCTTAAAAAATAAAATCGAGACCAGTAGAAAGCCTCCACACAGCGCATTTAACACAAATATTAATTTTACAGTTTTTCTGATGATTATAACGGTTTCCTCATTTTGCAACCCCTAAATCAACATGATCCGCAAAATTCTTAAAAACCCACAGATTCCTCCAAATACTGCCAAAAACAAAATTAGACATTTTTGTCTTTCCCCATGTTTATGCGAACATCCAATTTGCTGCAAATGCACCTCCACTTTCTACCCCTGTAATTTCGCCCCCGTGCATCGCAGCCCCAAAAACCAGCCTGTACGAGGAGCGCTGGTTCATCCTCTTTCCAGCTAGCCCCAAATCACATTAGGATCTTTCAAAAAGTATGCGATGTAGCAGCACCGAACGCTTTTGATTGCAAAAAATCGTTTTAACCCCCGTACTTGAGCCCCCTCGAATCTTACATTTTCACAATTTTTCCAGAAAGTTCGCTCTTGACGAGATCTTCAAAATGGCACCAACAACATTCACCTGCGATACGTACAACTCTCAAAAATTAGCGAAAACTGTGCATTTTCCAAGCGTCACACAAATCGCTAAAAGAGCACCGTACTAGCGTCACATCTCCAATTCGTTAAACCTTTTCAATGTTAAAAATTTAAATTAAACAAGTAAAAGAGTAGCTGTCATTGAAGACGAACAGCACTCGGTGTCTGAGTCACTCACTCTCCGGCTAGTCCCAATACGAAAACTTGCGCGTAATTCAAAACTACAGTATGTTGGCATAATGAGCTAGCTGGGTCTTGGCCCTTGGGACTTAGTGCAGGAGTCAGTGTGGCCCTTAGGCTAAAACGTTTGGAGACCACTGGTCTAGACTATGAATTGCAATTTTAAAAACAGTGGTATCTTACTAAAGTTCAGAGCTTTCATTTAATCTCGTTTTCAAATTAGCCTAGGCAATTTAGGTTTTGACAAATGTAGAAAATAAACTGTGCATGAAATGAACTTTTTGATTGGCAGAAAGTAACCGTTTGTCAAACAGTTTCTGCTTGATATGGGCTATTGAGTTCAGAATCGAAAACAAAAATGCCGAACTACTGAAAGCCGTAACAAGCGTCTAAGTTATTTTCTAATTTGTAATTTGTATTTCTTAGGAAAACTAATGGGCTCCCATCTAACGAGAGCCAATTTTGTGAAGAAATGGCATTGGACTCGGATGAAATTATTCCATGCCAAATTCCTGCGACTGATCAGTGGTCGGAAGCAATGGAGTTGAAGTGGAATACTATATCCGAAGATTTAGAAACAGAACCTGCAGTTCCAGAAATTAAAGATACAGGAATCAGCGGACGTCGCATCGTAGACATCCAACATCTGTTTTCGGCTTTGAAATCTTTAAAGCATTCTGGTTTTGACTGCAGCTTTTTCGACATGGATGTTATCTCTGAAAAAAGGATGGGATTAAAAAGCATCTTTACAGTAAAGTGCAAGGTTTGCAATAGCGGAAATACCATCAGTACTGAAAGTGATGAAGGTGTTGATATCAACAAGGCGGCAGTATGTGGCACGTTAGCAATTGGGGCAGGTTATAGCCAATTAAAGGAATTATGTTCTTCACTGGATATACCAATGATGTCAGAGAGGACATATTATTCCAATGAAGCAACAGTTCAAGAAAAAGTGCAAGAAGTAGCCTGGGAAGAAATTAAGTTAGCTGGTCATGAAGAAGCACGTTTAGCTAGAGAAGCAGGTGATGTTGACGTCGATGGCGTTCCCATTATTACTGTGGTAGTAGATGGGGCTTGGAGCAAACGTTCTTACAGAACAAACTAACGGGTGTTCATAAACAGTCGTCATCCCAGTAGGTTTTGACTTCAGAAACGTATGTCTATTAAAATTGAGAAAAAATGCGCTATGACAGTACTCAATGACATTTCATTGTGTTGTACGAATTAATCAAAGACATAACATTTTGTTTTTTAAGGCAACTGGGATGACGACTGTTTATGAACACCCGTTATAATGCTGCGTCTGGTGTTGCATGTATTATAGGAGCAAAGACAAAAAAAATTTGTACTTGGGCGTAAAAAATAAATATTGTTCGTTCTGCCAGAAATATTCTTCAACGAAGACCAGCATACCAGATCATAAGTGTTACAGGAACTGGACGGGCACATCGACTTCGATGGAATCTGCAATTATTGTGGATGGGTTTAAACATTCCCTAGACTTGCATGGCGTAAAATTTGGAAAACTTATAGGCGACGGCGATAGCAGCGTCTATAAAAAAATTTGTGATTCCAAACCATACGGTGCCAATTTTTATATTGAAAAAATAGAGTGTCGTAATCACATATTGCGTAATTATTGTAATAAAATTAGAGAATTATCGAAAACAGCAAAATTGAGCAGTGTTTTAAAAAACTTTTTAAAATCTAATATTTTAAGATTTCGAACTGCCGTTGTAAGTGCCGTAAAACACAGAAAAGGTGAAGCTATGCCACTAGCAGTGAAAATTGATAATTTAAGAAATGACATACATAATGGACCTAAACATATACTAGGATGTCATGAAGGTTGTAAATTAACTCCTGTACCGGACCAAAACCACTGGAAAAAAATTTATTTGAAGATTTTAAGAACAGTTGCATATTTGAAGAGTTTAATAAATGTTTGAGTCGCGTAGCCCACCATTCTTCCAGTTTACTACATGATGTAGACAATAATTATGCAGAAAATTTTAATTCCGTGGTAAACAAACTGGTAGGAGGCAAAGGAATAAATTTTTCGGGTAGAGGATCGTACGAAGCTAGATGCAATGCAGCGGCTATAAGTTTTAACAAAAGGGGTACATTTCTAGATGTTGCACACTGTAAACTTGGAGGCGGAAAAATCGGCGTACATACAAAAAAATACTGTATGCTAAGATTCAAAGGTAGAAAGATGATGCGGATCAAGAAAAGTAGGACTATTTACGATGCTGATGTGGATTACGGAAATACAAACGATTCTGAAGACAAAAATTTAGAGGAACTGAACATTTTGAAAAGTAACCTCTTAATTAAAATTTCCAAAATTGATAGAGTTGCCATTCGGCTGCTCCATCGAATAACACAGTATGTGATAATGAGTAAAAATGGGAAACAAGGAAACACTTTAGATCGATGGCCCCACACTCTGCATGCATTCCCAAAGTTAAATCCCGTATATTTGCAGTCTGTATTAAAGTATAATTTTTACTGTCTGACCAAACATCTTGCAACCCTAAGGTTTCACACAGAATTTTGACAAAAAAGTTTGCTAGATGTTTTTTCTAAAACACAGTAACTACCAGATACTGTGTTTTTTTTTGGTTCTTTCGAACATTATAATGACTTGCTGTGTTTTGAATTGGACAACAGAAGAAATGCATGTAGATACTGTGTTTATGGGTAGCTGTAAATAGGTAACCAGTATAGATAGCTCAAATCTGATTAGCTAGAAAGATGCGGGACAACACAGTATCTACATATGAATATTCAGCTCAATTTCACAAAAAATGTTGGATACTGTGTTTTCGATGGAGCAGCCGCATTGAAGCTGCAACCAGAGGCCAAAGTTCAAATCCGCTATGGTTCAAAGAAAAAGCTTGCAGGCTAACAGCAAGCAACTTCGGTAGGGTTTGCAAAATGAAGCCAAATACGTCCACTGCCAATCTAGTCAAAAGTATTTTATATGCGGGGCCACATATAACATGTAAAGCTACCAATCACGGTATTATTAACGAAGAGAATGCCATTGCGCTATTCCAAAACACGTTTAGTTTAAACGTGAAGAAATGTGGACTATTTGTACATCCCAATAAACCATATTTAGCAGCATCACCCGATGGATTATTAGATGACAATGGCATTATCGAAGTAAAATGCCCATACACAGCTAGAAATATGACCGTTGCGGAAGCTGTGGAAACAAAGAGTATTGATTATTGTACAGTTAAAGAAATCAAACATAATGTAACAGAGGTTTCATTAAAAAACACACACAACTATATGTATCAAATACGGGGTCAGTTACAAATAACAGGCAGATCCTATTGTTATTTTATTATTTATACCAGTAAGGATTTAGGCTATCAAAAGATAGAAAAAGATGACAATTTTTAGCTAAACAAAATGGAACCAAAATTAGAAAAATGTTACTTTGGAGCGCTTATTCCTGAGTTAGTAGCCTCTCGAGTTAGCAGAAATCTACCGATTAGGGACACAAAATGCGTGGACCTATGATTATGAACATCCCCGTTATTTATTTTTACATTTTGATTTTTAAATATGTATTATTAGATATCCAGTAATTTTATAATTAGATTTTCATTTGTAAGGCTGTAGTAATAGGTATCATGAAATTATTGTAATATTACGTAATAATATATACCGATTTTGTAAACAGGTTAGTTATTTATAGTTGAAAAATAAATTCCTGCTTTATTATTTAATGAATTTAAAAATAAATATGTTTTATTTTGAAATAATATATGAAAAAACCATGTACTAATTGTTTTTAATGTTAATATGAAAATAAAAACTAACTAAGATACATACGAGTTTTTTATTTATTATTATTTTTCGTGCACAATTTCAATATCTTCTAAACATGCGTAATAAATATATCCACAAATATGGAAAGCAGAAATAAATACGCTTACAGATAAACGTCATTTTTTATCAACTTTTAATAAAAGTTAGTAACTTCGTCAAGAAAACCTGACAATAATATAAAGCTCATTATAAATCTTAAAAACGCATGGCTAACGAAAGGGTAATAACAGTAAAGTATTTTACGATAAGAAGATTGCTAGTTGTAAGGAAAGCGGTTTAACGCTAATCACGTCATTAGCAGCAGGCAAACGGAACGGCAAAATTTCAGAAGTAATGTGTGTTGCCTACCGTTATTTTATTTTAATCAAAATATTTCAAAAACAAGAAATTTTGAAAAAAATACGTTCCTGAAGCCGGCTAGATAATAAAATGCCGTAAATGATGGTTTAAGCAGAATTAAAATAGCGCAATTATTTTCTATAATATCTTATTGTCCATTTTATCACTAATTATTTAATAATAAATAATTAATGCAACAATTTAAAAAATTGATGACATAGCCGGCTAGGTATTACCATAATAGTCAATTTAAAATATCGACCATTGCTTCATACCCTAAACCAAAGCCATAGAATCATTGTAAAATTTCGAGTTATATCCTAGTTTTTGGAGCTAAGTGCAGGATAACCACCACCCTCAACATTTTTTCTTCTGGTAATGCGTAGGCGTGTCTTACGATCTTGTTATCATCCAGCAACTTTTTCATATTTCTGTAGTGTTCGACTGTTTAAACTTGTAGTTTAATCTTATTCCCATTCAGTGTTTAGTAAGTAATAAAATTGATTTTTTAATGCTGAACGAAGTGTAGTATGAAGGGAGGAACTTTTTCGATTCTCTCGCTTGGGTTTTTATTTCGGCTCATTTCTTCATGCGTTGTTTCATCTGAAATGGATTCAAACCGGTTGCTGGTTTTTAACGTTGTATTTGTTTGACGCTGTTCTGCGTTTTTTTCGAGCGATGACGGACTGTTATTTATTCTTTTGCGTTTGGATGTCCAATTTATGACTTCCTGGTAGTCGTTAAATTTTGTAACCTGGGGTTCTTCGCTAGTTAGCGAGCAATTATCTTGGTTTGTATCATCATTTGGTTTATGGAGTGCAGGTTGACTTAATGGTTGATAGCACTGCTGTGCAATTTGATTTGGTTGATTGTAACTATACTGGATCGGTGGAAAGTGGTGCAAGTATTGTTGTGATTGAGCGTATTGCATGTTAGAAGCAATAGGCATTTTCTGTGGAAATTGTGTTAAAATAGTTGGTTGTTGTATTAAGCTGGTATGACATGATATTAAATTTATGCGAAAATTTACGAGTAAATTTTGTCATAAATTATTTTAAAAATTTTTGCAAGTTGCAAACAGAAAATTGTAGAAGAAATTTACTAGTAAATTTATACGTAAATTATTTAGAAACACTTTCTACATAATCTCGGCGTAAACATAAATGTGCGCGTAAATCTGCGCAGACGGTAACTTCAGGGGCGTATCCAGCTCAAAACGGAAGGGGGGGGGGGCAGCTTTCTGAATTCAACCTTTTTATGGGGGAGGGGGGGGGTTTATGGGAGGGGTTGCCATGCAAGAATACACAATTAAAAAAATGAACAACAGTGAACACCATTTATTTTTAAAAAATTGGAACTATAGTTTGCGACAATTAGTTGCAATTTTTTTAACTACAGCTTCCACTAATGGCTCCTTGTTTGCGAAAACCCATTGACGATGAATACTTAGCATGGCTAACCGACTATTTGTACCAATAGTGCTTCTTAGCAATGTTTTAATTCGGCGAAGGGTGCTAAATGAACGCTCTATAGTGCTTGTTATGTAGGGCTGGGAAAGCAATATCAGTAGCGCTTTTCTAATGGTTGGAAAAAAGAATACGCTGTTTTTTAAAACCTCAATGATGTCTGGCACTTATTGGACCTCATTCCACATTTTGAACCACAATTCCCTTTCTCCTTCAATGCCTTCAAAATTGTAAAACGTTGCACAAGATGAAGTACTTTCCTTCCATTCCTCCAAAGAAACATATCTCATGTTACTCGGATGGAATTGTCTCAATGAAAATGCAGGCGACGCAGAAAATCTGACTTCTAAAAATGATATGATGGAATCCAAGTAAGAAATTATTAGAGACCTTCTCCAAAATTCGGATGGATTTTCCGCTGGAGGATTGCTTCTATGCTTTTATCGGCCAGCAATACGAGTGGCGGTTATATAAACATTGAACTGCTTCAAAACGTCAGCTGTGACGTTCTCTGCATCTTTCCGATGATCTCTTACCATGTCGAGAATAGTTTAAATGTGCTGGTTGCCTTTGACTATGTTAAGTATCTTCGATTGAAGTGTATTTGCTACGAGTTTCAGTATAGCGGAAAACTTGGCAATTAATGCTGCTGACACAACAAATGAAGATCTGCACGCCGCTGCATGCATTTGATATGCATTTTTTTTTGTTGCTGCATTTTCCTCTTAGGCTAATGTCTCTAATGCATCAACAATATCAAAGAAGTGATCCTTAAAAACACGGATGCTCTTGTACTTCTCTGACCATCTTGTTTCACATAATTTAGGAATGTTAGCAATAAGCTTGCGTCGTAAAACGGACTCGTGAAATAAAATGATTATCTCCTTGATAGTTCCAACGCAGTTTTGAATTTCTGGAATAATGTTTAAGTCATTTATGCCAAGGTTTAGCTTGTACGAGGAGCAATGGAAGTACAAGGCTGCACACCCATTTATTTCCCAGACATGGTAGAACATCCGTCGAAGCCTTATCCCACACATCTATCAGGGTCTAGGTTTAAGTTTGTCGAAAAATCTTCCATGGATTTGGCAATTCTTATAGCATTAAGTCCTTCAAGCTCTACAAAGCCTAAAAATTCTTCTTCGATTTCGTTATATTTTTTCTATTTTATTTTAAATTGTATCCATCTTGGAAGGGGGGGGGGGCAGCTGCCCTTGCCCCTGCCTGAATACGCCCTTGGGTAACTTCACACTGGTTAGAAATCCAGGGGCCCTAGTTTTGAGTAGTTTTAAGTGAATGTTGACCACAAACAAGGTTAACACAACATAGCCGTATTGTTCTGCGACATAACATAACAAATATAAATCTTCACTGTCGCTGATGATAAAATAAAATTCAACTCAACTTATTAATTCCCGCTAATCGTACAATTTTTAGGTTACGTTTGTGTTTATCTGTGCCAAATAGAAATTCTATCAACTTTACCGCATATAAATGATAAATATCCCTAAAATATTTGACTACTGGGCAGGTTTACAACAAAATTTACGAAAAAATATTGAATACGTTGCATACGTATAATTTTCTGGTTAAGCCAATTTAAGCAAAAAATTTACGAGTAATTTTTTTATAAAATGTATTCGTAAATTTTCCCATAAATTTAGTATCGTGTCATACCAGCTTTAGTTGTGAATTTTGGATATTTGGGTCAAAATAAACAAAGTTACTTGCGGGTGGATATTGTGCGCTAATGGCACTCTATCCGAACGACATTTTCCTCGCTTGCTGGAATCATCAGCGGGGTTCGCACTCTTCGAATAGCGCGCGGAGCAGAGCAGTCCAGCCGTGTCCTCGCCTAAAGGCCGCTTTACATTAAGCAATTATTTATGCAATGCAAAGCAAGACGAAAATGGTTGTGCGCGCATGCGTCAAGGCAATTTTTACAATCAGCTGATGCAAGATGAAACGATTAGAGTCGGTTCTAATTTTGTTGCAGGTCGCATGCAATTCTAGTAATTTTTTTAGTAAAAAAGTTTGTCACCAACCATTCAAATTGAAAGTAGCAGTGAACTAACCTTTCACTTATGGAATTTGATTAACAACTTAAAACACGTGCTAAAACCACTGTTAATATAAAATTAAAATGACCACGTATCCATTACCTACTGCTAATTTTATTGTAATTGTTGTCAAAATGATATGAACTTTTATGTATTGGCAGTTGGTAGTCTTGTTTAGAAACGTCATTTGTTGCACCTGACTTGCATTAATGTAACGTGACAAGCAATATTAAATTTTGCATGCAATTCTTAATCTTGCATTGCATTGCACCGGTCTTGCTTAAATGTAAAGGGGCCTTTTTAACACTTATCATTTTGCTGATAACTCGCATGCACTGATTGCAGATATCTGTAGTATAACCTAAAATACGCAAAACTTTGCATTTACAGGCTGCGTATGTGGTAAGTTTGTATCATAATATAGTGTGGCTGCCGGCATATGCAACCTAGGGAAACGACACTAGTAAATTTTGATAAGCTTCAAGTTGCCTTTACATGGTCTGCGCCACGCAACGATGCATTGCCAGGTCGGTCCCTCGGCGTGCAAAAATGCAATAATTTACATTGTTCTACTCAAGTTATCTATCGACTTCGATTCCTCAATTTTTACCATAAATATTATAATTCATGGTTTGTTTATGCTTGCAATTCCATTTAATTTGAATTTATAACAAACTTAGCAAAGTTGTTTGTGTTGCGTATTCAGCCAGACACACTTATAACAGTAAGATATTCATAAATGCCTTATAATATTTCAGTAAGTACATGAATGATAAGCGTAATATGAACTTCTTGTTTTAGACCCTTGACAGAACTTCAAGTGCAGCATCTGATGAAATAGCAACATGATGTCTTTCCTGATTCTTTAGATTTACGCCACAGGCTTCAGGTATAAATTTAAATAATTATCACTTTAACTTGCGAAACGATTGTTAACAGTCATAAAACACTTGAGTCGCTCAAAAGTATCGGACCTTTTACACTGTTGGTGAATTATTGCTGAAGATTACTTATTGATTCAGAACTACATATTTTTCAATTAATTTTTTTCCTGGAAGCTAAATAAACTTATTGCTGTTTGCATGTGTACAATAATTAAATATTTAAATAATGTAATGTTGATATTGTGTATGAGTCAGGTTTCTACAAAATATATACGGTGTGTAAAGGGAAATGTCGTACATAAGGAGAAGGCAATGTTAAAAATAACGAAGGATCAACTATATCTTTGTCATGTATAATAGCAACAGTATTTGTTTTATTGTCAGTGCAACGAGAGATTCATGTTATACGTTTGGCAGTACCAAAGTGTATTGTTGGTGGCACTATCAGTATATGTCAAATTTGAGGTTGGTAGGTTAGGTTGTACGTCGGTCTGTGTCAAATTACAAACAAAACCTAACCTGATAACCTCAAATTTAACATAGACTGCCAGTGCCACCAACAATACACTTCAGTACTGCCAAACGTATAACACGAATATTTCGTTGTGCGTTGCTATGTTACATGAACACAGGTATAGTTGTTCCTTCGTAATTATTAACATTGCTTTTGCCTATGTACGACATTTCCGTTTACACATTGTATATACCATGCTTTCTTTGTAAAAGTTTACATAGGGGATACTCGTTTGTATACTAAGAATAAAAATTCCCTTATTTTTTAATTGTTTTACCCATATATCTAATACTTACTATATTGCTAACGGCTATGAGTGGGAAACTCACCAATGAAGTGAGACACACAACCAACTCCTTCATGTATACGGTGAGCTGTGCGCAAGCGCGGCGTCGTCGTCCGTCCAATGGGGAAATGGTCAAGTTTAAAATTCGCTTCTAAAGGCGGAGTTCCAATTGCCACGCATGCGCACGAGACGCGTTATACTCCAAGTGATACTATGTCGGCGCCGTAATGTTTTCTGAAGTTTCTAGGCCCTACCAGCAATATATGTGTATTATATATATGGTTTTACCCTATATGTAGGCAACCAATTATACAGAAAACTTCAATTTTAAGAGTTTTAACTTAAAACCAATAGAATGCTGTGGCAAAAATAAGGGAATTTTTCTTTTTAGTATGCATACAAATATCCCCTATGTATACTGTTAAAAAGAACGCATGGTGTACGTGCTTAAGTAAAGATTATTTACCTATGTAATAACACTCCGAATAAGATTTACAACAATTTTGACAATGAATTAATATTTAAAATTACAAACTTTTATCGGTTTTTAACACCTAAAATGACCCAGCAACTAATTTTAAACGCAGTCTTTCAAATGTAAATTTTTTATTCTTTTGAAGGTAGTAATACCAGTGAAACAAAGGTGTAGCAAGATGTTATCAAATTGAATATTATTAACGCTAATTTAATATGATTACTCTCTAAGAAAAATGTTTATTGGCACTGTCAGTTCTGAGATTCACTGCCTCAATAATAACAGTAAGGTTATTCATAGTTTGTGAATTCAACACTTAATTAAATTCTAAAACTGCGAGATATAGTGAAGTAAATAAAAACTTACAATGGAGCTAGTTTATGGCGTTTTATAAATTAAAAAAAGATTTATTTTTTAAATTTTGTTTTACCTAATGAAACATTCATTATATTTTCTCCCCAAATATAACACGTACTACTCGTTAGAACTTTTAGTAGATAAAGTCTTCATTGATTCTAACTTGTACTAGCATCAGTGATAATCCTAGCACCAGTTATGTTACGTCTGAATACAGTCCAACATCGTTAAAGCCCTGTAATTGGTTAAAATTTGTAAATGAAAGATATTCATTGGATAATTTTTTTTTTTTTTTTTTTAATTATAACATTTGTCAGTTCAACATTACAGGTGTTATACATGACATTTTTGAAGTAAGATAACTATGACTACATAATATTAACGTTATTGTGTTGTGACTTAAAGTTAACATATTTACATACCGTGTGTCCACAGGAGGACGCACCATAGGGATAACCTAATAGAATAGAAAGATCGGCTAATGCTGTGATCGCCGGCACGCTAAAACGTTGTTTTCTGGTTTCTGACTCGCCACTGTATGAAACAATATTGTTATAAATGGTACAAGAAAAGGGACGGTGGTCACAGCACTGGTTGATATTTATATCCTATTAGCATTATCTTATCTCTATGGTGCGTACTCCTGTGGACACACGGTATATACACATGCATACATATTAACTTGCGTTTGTCGCGTGGAGGCTGACAATAGTGGCCTCTATTGGTCTAAGTAAATAATCTTAGTTGGTTTTCCTCGTCTTGAATAATATCTTGGGGAAGCTTTCTCTTCAATCTTTGATGAATATTGGGCTGGCCAAGATTATAGTGTATTGCTCCTTCGCATTTGTTGATACTTGAAAAGAAGTTCCTGGTGCTCGTGATAACATAGTTTTTGATTGGTGAGACTCCCAGCTCATGGTGCAATTGTGCATTACGGATGAACCATGGCGCATTCACTGCGATTCGCAGAACCTTATTTTGAAATCTTTGGAGTTTTAAAATATTTGTTTTAGAGGTGTTGCTCCAGACTGGGGAAGCGTAGAGCGCTAGAGGTCGTAGAAGGGATTTGTATAACAGGATGGTGCATTCAGGTCTGAGTGGGGTTTTGCGGTTGATGATAGGATAGAGTTGTCGTAGTCTATTATGGCATTGTGTTAGTTTTTTATTGATGTGGTAGCTCCAATTCAGTCCTGTGTCCAGATTTACTCCGAGATATTTGACTGCAGAGTCTCGGGGGTTCCAGGGTATTGTGGTTCCATCGATAAGGATATGGGTGGGATCGACAATTCTCCTTAAAGTGAAGATTTTGCATTGGCATTTAGAAGGGTTGATTTTGATGTTCCAATTATTGAGCCATTTGCTGAATTTGTCTGTTGCGTTCTGCAATTGTTGAATTGCTATTTCCAGATTTGGGTTTTGCGTTACGATGGCTGTGTCGTCAGCAAACGTTGCTATTGTCGCAGGGATTTCAGGTATGTCGGAAGTGTATATATTGAAAAGCAGTGGGCCTAGGATGCTGCCTTGTGGAACTCCCGCCCGTATTGGTTTAGTTTCGGAGATTGTTGCATTTATTTTGACGGCGAAGGTCCGATTTTCTAGAAAGGAGAAAATCACAGCTTGGAGGTAATTTGGTATGTCATAATCAAGGAGTTTTTTCTTGAGGCCTTCGATCCATACCTTGTCAAAGGCTGCGGCAACATCTAGGAAGACTGCGGTGGTGTAGCATTTGTTTTCATAACCTGTTTCGACGAATTCGCTGATTCTTTGTAACTGATGGTAGGTCGAGTGTCCTTTTCTAAATCCAAATTGATAGGATGGTAGAATATGTAGTGCATTGGCTACTTTAACTAGACGTATGTGAATGACTTTTTCGAAAAGCTTGGAGAGGGTAGTTAATAGGCTAATTGGTCGGTAACTAGTCATATGTGTTTTGTTCTTCCCAGGTTTGGCGAACATGAGCACATGAGCGTGTTTCCATCTTTGGGGAAAATAACCTATTCTCAGACATGCGTTTATCAGGGTTGATAGGTATGCCAGGCACTTGCTAGTTAGGTGTTGGAGAACAAAGTTGGGTATCAGGTCGTGGCCAGGTGATTTGCGTTTGGGCAGTGCCTTTATAAGTTCGGCGAGTTCGTTTGGAGATGTGGGTTGGATATTGTCAGTGATGACAGGGTGGTGTGTTTCGATGTGGTTCAGAATATGTAACACTTGTGTAGGGGTGCTGGAGATTGTCGGTGTGAAGGTCAGTTTAAGGTGGTTGGCTAGTGCTGTAGCTTTGTCGTCATCTGTGTAGAAGGTATCATTGTCTGATTTAAGTGTAGGTATCTCTTGAGGAGCTTTTAGGATTTTTTTTGTGGTTTTCCACATCCCTGGGTCACCGGGGCCAATATCAGCGATGTGTTTACGGTAGGATTGTATTCTATAGTCGTCCATTTCGCGTTTTAATTGATGCGTGAGGTTATTCAATAATCGTTTGGTTTCGGGGCTTCTCGTGCGTTGCCAGAGTCTTCGAGTTTGGCTTCGATGCTTGATCAGGTCGATTATGTAGCGAGGAGGAAGATTGTAGTCAGGTTTGTGGTATCTGGGTTTATTTATGGATGCCGTTTTAGCGGCATCAACTATCGATGTGGTGACGTTTGAGACAGCTACGTCGATGTCTTCAGGATTGTTGAGGGTTCTCATTTTTGTAAGGTTATGGTTAAGTGATTCTTGGAAGATGTCCCAGTTTATTGGTCCATTGGTTAGTCGCACAGGTAGGGGTTTGGGTTTAGGAGAGCTGTCGAAGGTGATAAGAACGGGCAGATGATCTGAGTTTAATTCGGATATTACTCTTTGTGTAATAGGCTTGGTGAAATGTTTTTGGATGACAATATCCAATATGTCCGGTTTATGATCGGTTCTATAGGGAAAATAGGTGTGTTCTTCTGGTATTAAAACTTGAAAACCATGCGTTGTTGAGAATTGTTCAAGTTTTACACCTGCAGGGTTGGTTGCTCTGCAGCCCCAAGCTATGAGTTTGCTGTTTAAGTCTCCTATCATCAGCGTTGTTTGATTTGTATTAAATAGCGTTTTTAAGTCAGCTTCGCTTAGTTTTTTGTTAGGTTGCCTGTAGGCACTTATAATAGTGAGATTACGGGCCGGTTGCAGAAAGCAGTGTTAAGTCTGGTGTTAGCTAACATCGCGTCAAAGTGAACAAAAACGAATCAAATCTCAAATGCTTATGGTAACTAATACATTAGTAAACAAAATTTGATGCGATTTTGTTCACTTTGACGCGATGTTAGCTAACATCAGACTTAACATTGCTTTCTGCAACCGGCCCTACTTGTGTCATTTAATTTGACTTCTATTCCTGTAGTTTCTAATGTTATACCAAGGGGGTCTGCGATTGGATTATGATAGAGTTTTTGTTTAATGATGATAGCCACTCCGCCAGACGCTATTAGGGCGTTTCTATCTTTGCGATATACTCGATATCCTGGGATTTTGAACACTTCGCCTTCGGTTAGATGGGTTTCTGTAATACAGGCAATATCGACTTGGTATCTGGCTAAAAAGGCTATTAACGTAGATCGTTGGGTGACTATACCATTAGCATTCCAGTTAAGGATTGTTGAGATTTCGACTGGTCGTTGCGGGTTATGGTCCATTTAGGATTAGGGGAAGAATGTTGTTGACTAGGAAGGTTTTTATTTGGGGAAGGTATGGGGTTATCAAGTCAATTAAGATTTTGATGAGGTTGCTGGGAAGGACAGGTTCAGATGCTTGGTGTGATGCGCTTGCTGTGGTGTTTGTGACGTTGTGTAAGAGGTTCTGCACACGGTTAGCGTATGTTTGATTTTCATTTACATAGGCATTGTTGAGGTTGGTTCTATTAGTGCTCCTGATATTTAAACGTTTTAGCTGAAGTGCCTTGTGGTGGCTACATCCTCGGTAACTGGCTGCGTGGTCTCCCCCGCAGTTTGCACATGTTGGTTTTTCGTTAGTTTTCTTATTGCATACGATGTGATTATGAGTTCCAGCGCACTTGACACATTTGTGCGGGAGGGTGCAATAATTTTTGGTATGGCCATATTTCTGGCACCTATGGCATTGCGGTATATTTGTGGAACTTTTTCTCAGTTCCACTGTAACAATGGAGTAATATAATTGTTTAAGAGTAAATATTCGTTTGCCTTCGTCATTATTCGTTAATTCGACTGCACATATCGGTAGTGGTCTTTTTTCCTTAGTTAATAAACGAGTGATGTTAATAACCGGTAAGGTTTTTAGGGCTTCGCTGATTTCGTCTTTGGTTAAGGACAAAGGTACGGTTTTGATAACCACCGACAAGGGTTTGCTGTTGGGGTTACGGAAGGTGTAATAAGGGATTTCATTGTTTTTATAGAATTCCGTGAGGGTACGGTAGTCGTCGTCTTGGGTTAGGTTGATTCGAATTGTGTTTTGATTATACGTAGTTGTAAATGTGCCTTTAATCATGGTTTTGATATCTGAGATCAGCGCGGTGTGGTTTATTTGGTTTGGTAGGTAGATTGGAGGAATTTTAATTTTGTTTGTTGTTGTTGATTGCTGGGGTGTTTCACTTTCTGTTGGCTGACTATTGCTTCCATCGTCGACGTTGTGCGATAAGTTGAAAATTTTATTTTGCTTTAATAGCTCGTCAGTTGACCAGAGATATCTTTTTTGAACTTCGTTAATGGGTGGTGTTAAATTGTCAGATTTGCGCTTGGGCGCTTGATTTTGCACGTTGGTTTCATTATTAGATGAATTTTGAATTTGACTCGTGGTTTTAATGTTTAAAAGTAGATTAATTGATAAATTCTACTCACAGCGCAATGTGTCTATCAGCTATCTATTAAGGTCGAACGTTGCACCGTGATATCAGAGCACACGCGTAGCGTCCGCACTGCTTCACAGCTTGCGTTGAACTCTCATTGGATCTTTTTAATCTTTCAGTTATAACAAACGTCACACTATCTTGCAAAAGAAAGAAAAAATGATAAGTATAACTTTCCTCTGCAGCAGTAATTAAGTAGTTCGTAATTCAATGTTTTGATTATATGGAATTGGACATTACACATATACAGATTGTCCGAAAACATAGGGAATTAATGAGTGTAACAATAACGGAAATAGAAAATGCAATAGTTACTTTGGTAAGTAGGCAACAATTAGCTATATAGCTATTATCTTAAAAACCTTTTTGAACTCGTTCTTTGTTCTTTGTTATTTTGACTTTTTGGCCGAGGTATATATATGAATCCACTTTTTGTAGCCTTTTGTCGCCTATTCGTAGGTTTTGTTGGTCTTCATTTTCTGTTTCTTCATTGGTCATATACATTGTTTTGGCGGTATTTATTTTCAGTCCTATTTGACTTGATTTTTGATTCAGTTCCGTTAGCATATCTTGTAGTTTTTCCCCACTTTCTGATATCAGGACGATATCGTCTGCGAAGCGCAGGTGATTCAAATTCTCTCCATCGATCGTAATACCTTTGTCGTTCCAGTTGAATTCTTGAAACATGTCCTCTAAGGCTAGTGTAAACAACTTTGGCGAAATCGCGTCGCCCTGTCTCACTCCTCTGTGCATTGTAATTTTATTCGTTTTTTCTTTCATTAGAACTTGGAAGGTAGCGTTTTTGTAAATGTTGTGGATTAGTGTTGTGTATCTGTATTTATAATGAGGGGACCAAACTACAGAGGCATATTTCAGATGACATCTGACGTACGCATTAAACAGAGTAATGTATGCATTGAAGTTTGAATTTTTTTTTTATTTCTTAATATGAATCCATGCAGTTTATAACTTTTGTTAACAGTACACACAATATGTTTGTTGAAGCAAAAATTGCTTTCAAATAAAATAACCAAATCTTTGATTTCGTGAGCTGTTGTTAGTGTTCTACCATCAAGATTATAATTATAGTAAATTATATTACGTTTACGGTTGTACGTAACAACAAAACATTTATCTATAGTAAATAATAGGTGATTAGTTTTGGCCCATTCTATTACTCTGTTCAGATCTTTCTGTAGCCGACAACAATCATTTTTATTTAAAATGGGCTTATATATTTTACAGTCGTAAGCGTCCAGTAAACCTGTAGAATGCTTGAGAAATTTGGGAAGCTCGTTAATTAAAATTATAAATAGTAATAGCCCCAAATTAGATCCCTGTGGAACACCCGCTAATATGTTGAATGATTTTGAGTTAACCGTATTGTAAGTAACATTGCTGCCTTTCCTTCAGATATGAGGACATTAATGATAAAAGCGACAAAGATAAACCGTAATCGGATAATTTATTGAGTAAAACATCATGATTTACTTTGTCAAATGCTTTTGAAAAGTCAGTATAGATCACATCTAGCTGAGTACCATTAGCGAGAGTATCAGAAGCATCTTGAGTAAAATTTATTAGATTAGAAACAGTTGATCGTTTTTGAACAAAACTTGAACGGGGTGCACTGGATCTTCATTTAATGACTCAGGACTCCATATATCTCAACACAATTTTTGCTTCCATACTGCTCCATATCGTTCATTCTAACCTTTAAATCAGCAGCGTCCTTTTTTAACTAGTGTATTTCATTAGTTAACGATTCTATCTTTTTCTCGCAATTTTCAACACGTTTTTCTTGTTCTTCAAATAGTTTTACGAGTTCTCTAATTTCTTCATGATGACAACTGCTAAATGATGCACTCATTTCAGAATTTTTTCGTGACAGTTCTCTGATTTCATTAAGAATTACAGACAGACTGGACTCTGTTTGAGGCATTTTCCACATTTCCAAGACTGTCCATATTCTTCCGCCTCTTGGGCTGTTATATCCACGCATTTTGAATGCCACATTGAGTTACACAGAGAGCATTTCATTTTTTTCAGAGCCAGTAGATATAGGAGAGTACCGCCACGTCCGCCGGGGTCGGTAGCTCAGTGGTAAGCATCCTGGCTACTGATCGTAGGGTCGCGAGTTCGATTCCCGGTCCCGGTGAGGTTTTCAAAAATAAAAAAAATGCAGATGAAAGCCTCTACAGAATGCCATCATTCGGAAGTGATGTAAAGCCGTGGGTCCCATGCTACTACGATGTGTAGCATGTAAAAGATCCCTTGCTAGGGTTGGAACTCCTTAGTCTCGGCAAAATTCTAAGTAGGACTTTGACCATATGACCATAGCAGTCGGTGTCTAAGGTACCTGGTACTCTGCATGCCTAGACCTTGTCTATTAACAAACAACAAACAACAACAAACCGCCACGTCCGCCATGTTTATTCATATGCGTCACTTTGAGGTTTGTAACACAATTTCGTCAAGGTGACGTTTGTTGGCAATCCAAACCTTTACTTAAAATTGGCAAGACTGTAAGTCTATGTCAAATTCAAGGTTAGCAGGTTAGGTTTTGCGTCAGTTCTGACACAAACTGATGCAAAACATAACCTGCTAAACTCGAATTTGACATTGACTTACAGTCTTGCCAATTTCAAGTATAGGCATAACTTAATCAGTTATTGCTGATGGGAACAAAAATGGCGGCGATGGCGGCATTTTTGCGGATTAAAGAATGGCGGTACTCTCCTATATCTACTGGCTCTGCATTGTTTTACAGTGCCTTTATATAGACAGTGGCGACAATGGGGTCTCCTATATTTGATTGGCTCCCTAGATCACGTGGTTTTAGCCGCCATGTTTAGACTAAATCGCCTGTGATACGTGTTATACTTTTGGCAGTACTGAAGTGTATTGTCAGTCTATGTCAAATTCGAGGTTGTAGGTTAGGTTTTATTTGTTATTTGACACAGACTGACGCAAATCTTAACCTGCAAATCTCTAATGTTTTCAGTACTGCCAAACGTAAAACACGTATCACAGTCGACTCTGATTACAGATTTAAATGAACACCCGTTAGAAATTTGCTTAAATATGGCGGCGGGGGTGTGGCTTAGTTGTGTTGTCGCCGCTGTCTATATAAAGGCACTGTACATTGTTTTACAGTGGCTATATAAGGACAGTGTGGTCAATTTTAAAAAAGGCAGCCATTAAGAGTGGTCTGTACAACAACCAGCCACGCCGTTAGGTATTGTTCTGTGCAAGGCCTGCTAAATTGTAAGACAAACGTCACCCTGCTAAGTTGTGACAAACGTCATTTTATACGGACTGGACATATGTGAAATTCGGAGATGCTTTGCAGAGCGCTGTATACCCACGATAGCGAAAATTTGTGCAATATGAGGTGGTCAAAAAATGTGCAATGTAACATTAATTTTACAAGAATGTCAATAATATTACTTAAACAGAATTAAACGGCAGGAGACGATGTGAAACGTAAGGAATCGCTGCCAGCGATTAAAAATCCTAGTTAACGAGCAACCTAATATTGGAATATAAGTGAAGGTGTCTTTTTTTATCTTTTTTATTGTGTTTTTGTACATAGAAAACGAAAATTGACAACATTTTGCGTTGATCGACACAGAGATTACGTACAAAAACTCAACAAAAAAAATGTTTTTATATTCATAATCAAACCGTTGTATTTATTCCACCAGTTAATTTAGAGAAATAGAATATTCAGTGTTACGTAGCCCATAAATTCTCTTTAATTTGATGCAATAATCTTTGGCATTAAGACATATATATGTGATTTATCTCCGATTAAAAGGGTAAATTAAACACAACACGCCCTGTTCAACCACTGCTCTTTATTTTCACGAGTTTTCAGCTACAAGTCAAACCCCAGAATGAATATTTGAACAGAAATCTCGATACTAATAACTTCTCGTTTTTATGAGGTTTTACACCACTAAACAAAACAGTCGGGGTGTGAACGCCGCCCCGCCCAATTAGCCGCAAGGAATTTGGAATTCGTCTCGGCCTTGCAGTTGGACCCCGGAAAGGTCGTCAGGGTTGATTTCCATTGCCCTCGATAAAAATCCACAGCAATGCTCACACGGCCAACCTGATGCTTGAATTCGTTCTCGAATTAACCATCACCCAGGATGTCGTCCTCCTCGTATTTAACTACCAAACTACCTGTAATGGAGAAACAACTCTGAAGCATCGAGTTTTACTCTTAAAGACAACAGCAATCAACTTTTCATACATTCCATAATTATCACAACATCAATAACATATCAATAAAGCGATTTTCTATTCAATATTCACATCCAATACCCAGCTTTTCGTCCTGCAAGGTGCTTTGCTTTCAACAGTAAGATCTTTTCTCTTTTGTCGTGAAAGCATTGTGCTTTCAACAGTTTGTCTTGTAAAGCGTTATGCTTTCAACAGTTTGTCCTGTAAAGCGTTATGCTTTCAGCAGTTTGTCCTGTAAAGCGTTATGCTTTCAACAGTTTGTCCTGTAAAGCGTTACGCTTTCAACAGTTTGTCCTGTAAAGCGTTATGCTTTCAACAGTTTGTCTTGTAAAGCGTTACGCTTTCAACAGTTTGTCCTGTAAATCGTTATGCTTTCAATAGTAAGCTTGTTTTCTCTTTTGTCCTGTAAAGCGTTATGCTTTCAACAGTTTGTCCTGTAAAGCGTTACTCTTTCAACAGTTTGCTCTGTAAAGCGTTATGCTTTCAACAGTTTGTCCTGTAAAGCGTTATGCTTTTAACAGCAACCCGAAACATTTTTTTGAGTTCATCCTGCAAAGCGTTGTGCTTTCAGCAGCCCTCGTATAATCAACAGCAACCTTGCAAAGCGTTATGCTTTAAAACATTGCAAAAAGCAATACTACTATTTCCATTCACAAAGAATACCACCGTAAAGCGTTCTGCTTTCAACGAATTGGTTTCTCATCAGTTTCACAACAAGCAAAAATGCTTGAAAGTTTCACAGCAAGAATTTTTTTTTTAAATCGGTATCAAAGCAAGCAAAAATGCTCACAAGTTTCACATCAAGAATTTTAACAATGCTCAGAATTTTCACAAAATGCACACACAATTTTAACAATGCTCAGAATTTTCACAAAATGCTCACACAATTTTAACAATGCTCAGAATTTTCACAAAATGCTCACAAAATTTTAACAATGCTCAGAATTTTCACAAAATGCACACACAATTTTAACAATGCTCAGAATTTTCACAAAATGCACACACAATTTTAACAATGCTCAGAATTTTCACAAAATGCTCACACGATTTTAACAATGCTCAGAATTTTCACAAAATGCTCACACAATTTTAACAATGCTCAGAATTTTCACAAAATGCTCACACAGCCCTTTCTACTCACCGTTACTGAATACTTAGTCGGAAAATTCTCCTGGCGAAAATTCTCCTGGCGAAAATTCTCCTGGCCAAGTTCGGACCATATCTTTCCCAACTATTCTCTTCCGGGTAGTAGCCAAGTTCTGAATTTCCAACCGATCGTTAGGTAGAAGCTACAGCACTTCAAACGGGCCTTCATATTTTCGCTCGAGCTTGGGTAAATGCGAATTTCCGGACGGATGGAAAATGAAGTCGCCTACATCTATTGTTTTGTTTGCTCTTCGAGTCTCATCAAATCGTCGCTTAGAGTAATCTGCTTGTTTTTTTGTACGCTCGTATGCCAGAGCTCGGTCATTTTCCAAATTAGTATTAGTTTCTTTTGGCAACATAAATTCTGTCAAGGATCCTATTTCAGGTAAACTACTGTTTTGACCGGTTAGTAAGTAAATAGGTGAAAATCCTGTGGTTTTATGAATAGTAGTATTTAAAGTTACTTGTAATTTAGAAACACTGGTCGACCATTCTGACTTATTTTGAATTTCTGTCCTTAATAAATTTAGTACTGTTGAAACATATCTTTCCACCTGTCCGTTCCACGGGGTGCACTTTTTGCTATAAGATGTTGCTTAATCCCTAATTTTGTCAACAATTCTTTCACAGTTTTATCAGTAAAATTTGTGCCTCGATCAGAAATAAGCCGTTTAGTAGTTCCGAAAATATTAAGATAAATTTGTAACACATTATTCATTTCTGGGCCTGAGAGTGTTTTTAAGGGAACCAAGAACAAATATTTAGTAAAAGCATCTATAAGTAGAAGCATGTGTTTGTAACCGTCAGGTGTTTTAGGAAATGGCCCAACGCAATCGGCATGTAAAGTGTGAAAAGGAATTGGAATTTTATTAATTGGATGCAACAGTCCCTGTTTCGCTCCAGTATACTGTTTACTAGCTATACACTTTAGACAATGATCGCAGTACTTTTTCACAAACTTTGCCATTCCTGGAAACCAAAACCCGTCTTGTCGGGGCCTATGTGACATTGTTCGTCATGGAACAGGCGTAACAATCCAAGGCGACTGCCCTTAGGTACAAAGGCACGATACATAGGTGGATCTTGCCCCGTATTAATTTTCCTAAACAAAACGTCGCCTTGACAAAAATAATCGTGGGTCAGCTTCCCTTCCATTAATTTTGTTTTGATATCCTGAGTTTCAGGAGCATTAAGCTGGTTTATTTTTAACCAATTCTTAGTACTGATAACATTCACAGATTTAAATTTAGTTTGAGTCTGGTTCCTACTGAAATAATCGACGTGTTGTATGTATTTGCCTTTTCGATACTCAATTTCAAAGTCAAAATCTTGTAGATACATCCACCAGCGCGCTACCCGTGGAAGTAAATCCTTTTTATTTTGAGAGAGTTTTAAAGAATTACAATCGGTAGCGAGCTTGAAACGTACTCCTAACAAATAAACACGAAAATGTTTAATTGCATAAAATACGGCTAATGTTTCGAGCTCGTACGAACTATATTTAGATTCGTCTGTTGACGTTCGCCTTGAGAAATATGAGACAACCTTTAATTGCTTATCGTGTTGTTGAAATAAAATAGCACCAAATCGTAAAGCGCTCGCGTCAGTGTGCAATTCAGTTTTGAGGTTTGGGTCGAAAATAACCAGTAATGGTCTGCTACTAAGATGGGCCCAAACATAACTTTTTGCAATTTCTTGATCGTTAGTCCAAACGAACTTTTCATTAGCTTTTGTTAACTTAGTAATACATGCAGTTCGCGAAGCAAACTCTGGAATGTATTTTCTAAAATACCCAGCCAAACCCATAAACTGACGGACTTCTTTTACATTTCGCGGATCTGGGGCATCTAACAGCGCCTGTACTTTGGCTTTTCCCGGTCTTACGCCCTCTTTGGAAATTTCTTGGCCGAGATAACGAATAGTGGTTTCAAAGAATCGGCATTTTTTAATATTTAGCGAAAAACCTGCTTCGGCTAACGCACGCAAAACACGTTCTAATTTTTCCAACCCTTCTGAAATGGTATCGCACGGAACTAATAAATCATCGAAATACACAAAAACATCTTTATCTTTTAATTCTTTTAGAGCATTACTTACAGCACGCTGAAGAGTGGCCGGACCATTCGAAAGACCATAAGGGACGCGAAAATATTCGTATTGTCCATCGGGAGTAACAAAGGCAGTTTTCTCTATTGACTCTTTTTCAATTGGTATTTGATGAAAAGCCGCCGCCATATCAAGACTGATATAGTACTGACATCCTTTTAACCGATCGATCTGATCATCAATCCGCGGCAGGGGAAAACGGTCTTGAATCGTTATTCGATTAAGTGCTCTAAAATCAACACACAAACGACTAGTTCCGTCGTTTTTATGAACTAAAAGGACCGGACTAGCGTATGGCGAACTGCTCTCACGAATTATTCCATTTTTTAAGAGGTCCTCTATGATAGTTTTGACTTTTTCTTTCTCACTCAGAGCCATTCGATAAGGGTTGTATCTGATAATTTTGTTTTCCTTGAGCCGAATAGACAGCTTAGCGGTTTTTATGGCTTTGACAGAATTACCGGTTGTGAAAATGTCACCGAAGTCGCTCAATAATTTTAGTAAATCAACCGTATCTTTGTCTTTTAATGGGGTATTAATTAATTCAGGTGAAATTGAAATTCGATTAATATTCTTAACAGCTGATCCAAAATCATCCTCAAAGCAAAGTCGAGTTCCCTGCGAATCGGTACAAATCTTCACACCTTTATAATTTAACAAATCACGCCCCAGAATAACATCTGGTGACATTGCGGAGTTATCCACAACATAAAAAACAACCTCAAACGCGGTACCATTTTTTTCAATAAGTAAAGAAGTTTTTGCGCGGGTCGGAATCAAGTTACCACCAATGCCTTTTAATATAACGTAACTTGGTTCCAAACGGCACTGTAACTTCTTGAATATTTTTTCTGAAATAAGACTGCATTCGGCACCTGTATCAATGAGACAATTAACATTTAAATTTTGAATTTGGAAAATTGTAGAAAAATCTTTGTCCAAAGTGACACTAAAATAATTCACGCCTAGTCAAATATTAGGTTTGCGGTTAGAGCCAGTCAAGTTTCTGTCACTGCAAAACATTTGTCACTATTGTGCCCAAATTTACCACAGAAATCACAAACAACAGGATGAGGCGTCATTTTCTTTGAAGAGTCGCTTGTCGAGGCTTTTAAATTTAATGGTTCGCGACAACTGCGACTTAAATGACCGGGTTTGTTACAGTTATAACAGAGCTTCATTGACTTGGAATCTTTGGTTTCAGAGAATGGGTATGAACGCTTGGTTGACAGATTTTCGCGTTTAAATAGCTTGTAATTGTCAAGCAAACGCAACAAGTCAGGGATTGAATGAACGTTGCTGTTAAAAGCTGCAGTTTTTACATGAACATCTTTTATGTCGCCAATTACAATTTCTAATATTTGGTCATCAGATAAATTAAAATTGAAAGTTTTTAAAAGAGTGACCTTTCGTCTGGCATACTCACATTAAGTAGTGGCTGCATCACTCGAATACAAGCTGGCTTTGCGCAATTTTTCGCTTGAATTCTTTTTCGGTGGATACAAATTCTCAAAATCCGCTTTGAACTGCGTCCAATTTTTGATCTCCGGCTCCCACGCCGAAAGCCAATCTCGCGCTTCCCCGACCAACCCACTGGAAGCTCGTGCAAGCTGTTCAACTTCGGTCCATTTAAAAGTGGATTCTAATTTCTCGGTTTCTTGACACCATCTTACAGCTCCGTCGTTATTTACCGCTGGATCAAATCGTGGAACATCAACGGCAGTGACAGGAATAGGAACTGCTGGACGATGCGAATTCTCCTTGATTTCCTTCAAAGTTTCGGCCAAAATTTGCGTTAACTGTTCCATTTTCACGCACAACTCGAACTAATTATCACACGTAGGCGATCCCACTTCTGATATGAGATTTATCTCCTATTAAAAGGGTAAATTAAACACAACACGCCCTGTTCAACCACTGCTCTTTATTTTCACGAGTTTTCAGCTACAAGTCAAACCCCAGAATGAATATTTGAACAGAAATCTCGCCCCGCCCAATTAGACGCAAAGAATTTGGAATTCGTCTCGGCCTTGCAGTCGGACCCCGGAAAGGTTGTCAGGGTTGATTTCCATTGCCCTCGATAAAAATCCACAGCAATGCTCACATATATATAGTTTATTATAGCTTTTGATTTGGACTAACGCGCAATTTTCGCATAAAGCATTCGCATTCGCTTACACATAACACTGTAGAATTTTATGAGGATTATTTCATTCCACTTCATGTTGGGGCTACTTTCAATCATAAAGGACGTAGAAGCAATTTTGTGTAACTATGTGTGATTTCGTAAAACGACTCTTAATGGCGGATTTTAAAACAACCAATCAGAAACAGGACAAAAATTGACCACACTGTCCTTATATAGGCACTGTACATTGTTTATGCTTGACGTGCCATCACACGAGTATTGCAAGAATTAAAAATAACGGACATTGCAAACATTGTAGAAACCAGCAAGGTTTAACAGCCGGCTAAATTTGATCATTCCAATTTTGAGGTTAACGTAAATGCTGTTTTGCAGAAATTCTATACAAATATCGCATATGCACCCTTGCAGTCACTTTCATTGATTGCGACTCCCTAGTAGCGACGATATAGTATTTTTAGTAAATTACTACTCAAATTCTTCTTTTGCAATAACTATGTTTACACCTTAAAACGACACTACACCTTACGCTGTTTGGTACTTTATTATTTTGTTGCATGATGCTCATGTTCTCTATCAATTCCTCTATTCTTGCTGTGTAGCTATCTCTTTGATTTACATTTTTTATCTTGTATGCACTTATATTTTCTCGGTTATAAGTGACCCTTTTTTTCTGTGTTGGTGGCACCATTCCGCTTGACTGTACTACGTGTTGCCTTTATCAGGTAGTGGTCACTCCCTATTTCGTAGCTTCTTTTGCTTCTAACATCATTTATATCTGTACGATCATGAAAGAGTAGTGGACTGTATGCTAATACAACAATTAATTTCGGTAGCAAACGTTTTAAAATATACTTTGAGTAAAAATAAACCAACGAAAATGTATGTACAAGAACCCTAAAAACCTATGAATCTTTGCGGCCGAACAGGGCTAACGTCGGTTCGAGTCTGCTCCTTTGCGATTTACGTCGACGAACAAGTGGCCGGCACAAATAGCGACGCAGTTCTTACACTTTCACTTCTTAATACTAAACATAATCGCTACATTGAAACATTCGTGATTTCAACATTATATACAAATTAATCTATTTAAACTAGAGCCAAAATAAAGTATAAAATGTACATGAATTACAATCTAAAAGTATGCTAAAGATAACCCGTTTCTAAAATAACTAGTCATAAAGTTCGTTCCCCACAGAGGTTCAGAAATTTTGCTTAAAACTAACACGGTTTAGACACTTTATGGAAGTTCTTGGTTTAATTTATTGCGCGCACTTTGCTATTGTCCTTCACCAGATGGCAACGGGCACAATTTCACTAACGGTCGCTTCAAGATGCTGTTGGACGTCTTCACTGTAGCTACCCTAACGATGCCATCTGCGCCGGAGTGTAGGGCGAGGACGCTGGCTAATGACCATTGACAAAGCGGTAAATCGTCTTCTTTTATGACAACCAAAGATCCAATTTTAGTGGTTTGGTAAGTGCCCCGTTGTTTAGGTCGTTGCTGCAGCGTTGACAAATATTCTTTCGCCCAGCGGTTCCAAAAATGTTGGGTCAGTAACTGAACCCTTTGGAAATTCATGAGTCTATTCTCCTTTTCACTCCTTAAGTCTTTATCTACGACGCTGGTAATTGGTTGACCAATTAGAAAGTGGCCGGGAGTTCGAGAATTCATGTCTGAAGGGTCGGAAATTAATGATTGAATGGGACTTGAATTTAGTACTGCTTCAATTTGTATAATAAGAGTGTTAAATTCTTCATACACTAAATTTGCATTACCAACTATTCTTTTTAGGTGAAATTTAAACAATTTGACAGAACATTCTCATATCCTTCCCATGTGCTGCGCTCGCGGTGCAATATTATCGATCCAAATCTCGCGCGGAATACCCCTTTTTTACACGAATCTGCGAAGTGTAGCTATAAAAACTTCAACACTTAGGAAACTAATTCAAGGTGTATAGCCTTTGTTGTAAAGCAAACAAATACACAAACATAACACTTAACATCTTTGTAACCCCGAGTTTTCTTGTCCTTTAACAGATAATGACCACAATAATCGATTCCGCAAATTTCGAAGGGTGAACTGGGAGCAAGCCGCTCTGCAGGTAAATCGGCCATCGGAGGCATGATTTAAAACACGTGACACATTTGGGAAATATTTTCCTTGCCAAATAACTGCCGTTTAGTGGCCAGTAATTTTCACGCAATTTATATTATAATAAAGCTTGCGGTCTGCAATGAAGCTGAGTAACGTGAACGTCTGTTGCGATTAATTCCGTTAATTTATGTTTGATAGGCAAAATAATGGGATGTTTTTCTTCGTAAACGAGAACGCATCTTAAACTTCCACCTATGCGTATTATGCCCTTTTTATCGAGAAACGGGTTGAGAAAGGAAAGATTTCGAGGTTTTCTAAGTTTATTATTACTTAACTCTTTAATTTCTTGAGGCAATGCTTGTTTTTGAGCTAGTCGAATTAATGCGGACAACGTTCTTCGTTTTTCGTCAACTGTCCCAGAATTTTATTATTTTTATTTCTAAAATTATTTAACCATCACATGCAATATGCTGTTACTCGAATTAGTTTGTTTAATGAGGAGAATTTTTCAAAAATATACAAATCTATTAAATTTGTAACTGTAACTAAAGTTAAGTTTTTCGCCTCGGGAATTTCGATGTCGCATTCAATCCCTTCGTTTTTGAAATTATATTCTAAATTTTCACTAATAAATTGTGGCTCTTGCCACCATGCGTCTAGATGAATTAATTGTCTTGCGCTTATTCCTCGCGAGACTACGTCTGCTATATTATTTGGCCCATCGACGTGATGCCAATCATCAATGCAAGTCAAAGTTTGAATTTCTGAAACGCGATTAGATACAAATGTTTTCCAACGACTCGGGTCGGCTCGCAACCAACTTAATACAATCTTCGAATTGCACCAAAAATAATGTTTGGTAATGTTTAAATTTAAAGCCTCTTCTACACGATCTTTTAATTTTGCAAGCATTACCGCTCCGCGGAGTTCTAGGCGTGGAATTGTTAATTTCTTTTGCGGTGCCGCCTTTGATTTTGCGCATACTAAATTTACGCTGCAGTTTTCATCGACAGTGATTGATTTTAAAAATACGCACGCACCAAATGCATGTTGAGACGCATCGCAAAACGAATGCAATTCGGAAATGACAGCGTTATTAAGACGAGTGTGTCTTGAAATTTCTAGTGCGTTTATGTGCATTAAATCATCTTGAAAAGACATCCAAAATTCTTGATTTTCTAAACTAACCGGATCATCCCAACCGATTTTTTCTTGCCACAGTATTTGCATTAGAAGCTTTGCTCTAATTATAATTGGTTGTAGAAGGCCATATGGGTCAAAAATCTTGCTAATGCTTGATAAAATACAATACTGCAAGACATCAGTTTTTGTTTTTGTTTACACAAGAGTCTTCCCACGGTAGTATTTTCAATCTATTATTTTCTTCTACCTCGGATTGACTTAAAATTCTGGGCTCATTTGAGACCCACTTACGTAATTTAAACTTAGTTGACTCCAACATTTTGATAATTTCGCTTTTAACCTTCAGCGCTTCTTCAATAGTTTCCTGACCACTCAACAAATCGTCCACAAAAAAATAATTTTCCACTATTTTACTCGCGATCGGATATGTTTCAGAATTTTCTGTGGCTAATTGTTTTAAACAGCGTGTAGCTAAAAACGGCCAGGAGTTTAATCCGTATGTGATTGTTTTTAATTCATAGCAATGAACTCCCTGAGCTGGGTCAGCTCTCCAAAATATTTTTTGAAAGCTTCTATGACTTTCGTCTATCCAATATATATTTATGTATTCTAAAACGTAATAAGATTTTCCACAACTCATTCTGGACTGTGGCTCCTACGTATTGTACGTCATTAAGTGACAAATCAGAGTCTGACTTGCATGAACCGTTAAACACAATTCTACAGCGTGTTGTCGTACTACTCTCCTTTATTACAGGATGGTGTGGTAAAAATAATGCAATTGAGAATCGGCTACGTCGCTGATATGCTACATGTGACCTAATGTTTCGTACTCATTCATGAACTCTATATATTCTTTGTATAAATTATCATTTTTTATCAAACGTCTTTCGGTTGCATAAAACGTTTTAACGCGATGTCCCGTGATTGTCCTAAACAATTTACATTTTCACGAAAAGGAATTTTAACAGAAAAACGACCATCTGTTAGACGTTTCGTGGTGGTTTTTAATTTCGTCAGGTGTCAATTTTTTCAGCGCGTCCCTTTCTTTCACTTGCCAAAATCTTTCCAAATCTGTTTTTAATGAACAATGTACAAATGTTTTTTGCTTAATTTCCGGCTGCGATTGGCCATTTAAATTACCAGCAATAATCCAGCCGAACGCTGTATTTTGCAAAATGGGTTTACCCTTACCTAAGTGATTCGTTCGCTTGCCAAAGCTTCCCAAAAAATACTGCTTCCAATTAAAATATCGATTTTATCGCTTTGACAAAATGCCAAGTGCGCTAACGCGATATTGTTAGGTATGCTAATTAATTTCGAATCAAAAGTATACACTGGCAAATTTCCCGTTATTGTATCGAATACCAAGCATGTGATCACTCTTTTAAAATTATTACGTGATTTTATTATCACATCTACGCAATGTTCTGCGCGCGCTAATCCGTTTCCAATGCCACTAACAAACGCATTTAATTTTCGCTTTTCGAGTCCTAAACTTTTACATACATTTTCACTTATTAAGTGCGACATTGATCCACAGTCTAATAACACTCTACATTTTCGAAAATGTCCAACTGGACCTGCTACATCAATGCAGGCTGTTGCTATTATTTACTTGACTTGATGCTACTACTAGTCCAGAGAAATTAAACAAAATAAAAGCAAAACTTCGGACAAATTTCCGGAAAGCTGGATTTTGGTATAAGCCTTGATATTGTGGTTCTAAACAAAATGTCAAAAGTCCTCATCGATCCGAGTGCCGCTAAAAATTTTATGGTGGGGTAAAGGTCACCAAAAACGGTATTTCGTGAATATCTCGTTAACGGTCACTTTTACAGAAAAAATATTGATTATCAAATTTGTAGCTTATGAAATTTGTAACAATAAAGATATCATGACTTTTATTCGTAAAAAGTAACGGTTTTGGAGCTAATTCGATTTACATAGTTGAAACGTGCACTTTTTTCCACACCACCTTCGAGGTAGAGTACAAGGTGCGTTTTTTTTTCATGTGGTGTCCCCAGTAGGCATATTCCACCGTTTATTTTTGTTTGAAAAATTTTTATTTAAAAAAAATTATTATGAACTTGTTCATTAATCAATTTTGGATTCAAAACAGGAGTTATTAATATTCATCTTCAGACTCTATTTCAATCGGTATGCTTTCCTCTTCATCATATTCTTCTTCTTCTTCTTCTTCTTCTTGTTCTTCTGCTGTCTTCTCTATTTCCATAGATTCAGTCAGGAAACGTGTTGGATCTACATCTTCAGTGGAGTCGCAAGTATAGACGTCATTTATATCGGGTTTTACATTTAAACAACGTTGTTTATAGTGTAGTCATATTGACGCTCTCCCAAGCACCCTACATTTATCAGTCTACCCAATCCTCTACCTTAAAATAATTCCAGGTTTCTTAAAATTTCTTAAATTTGTTATAAACGTTTGAAGAAAAAATACTGTATGTTATTCGGAACAAAAGTATTTTTATGTGGCTCGGCTGTAATTATCTGCCTCGCAACCTCGGCAGATAAACAGTCCAACCACGCCAAATAAAGTATAATTTTTGCTCGTAATAACATAATACCGGGTGGCCATAAATATCTGATATCACATTACCTTTGGAATCAGCACCGCTTTATTAAAGTGATGAATCCAACTAAACTAAATGTCATTAATGTCATCACACGTAAAATTCCTATCTGTCAAAAATGATTACAGATTGCAATAAGTAATCGAGTTAGAACAGGAGATTTTTATAATTGATTCGTAGGCTAAACTGCAGAATCCGGGGCACATTTCCCTCCTCTTATTGCATTTTATAACATTACATAGGTAAAAATACTTTACATAATTGAAATATAACGCTAACCAACATTTATAAGTAGCTAATTCCATGGCTACCGGGATCTCAGATATTTATGGCCACCCGGTACATATACCATTATGCTCCTACACGAATAGCAAGCAGATGTCCCTTGAGGTTTTATGACAACGGAGGGGAACTTTTCGGAGCACATTCCTTCTCTATCTAGACTACAGTGTGCTATGGGTGGGCCATTTTAATCGACGCATCCGAATATCTCCGTTGGTAAGCAGAATAAAAAAAAATTGTGCAGACAAAAGTTATTCAGGACGATGGGGGTCATTTGACTGTACTAATAACTTTGACCTTGACGTCAACTTTCAAGGTCATTTGAAGGTCAAAATAATTTTTTTTAAAGGGAAGCCCTATTTTTGACACCGGATTCGGAAAAAGCGTATAATTTTATGTCCAAAATGATAGTTTATAACTCGTTGGAGTGACCTTGAAAAGGTCAAATCAAGGTTAAATGTTGAAAATTCGTCCAGAAGCTGTTTTTTCGAATTTGGATGGTTTAAGGGCGAAAAAATATTTGAGTAGACTTAGGGGACAATAACCTTGACCATCTTGTCCTTTAGGTCAACTGTGAAGGTCATTCGAAGGTCAAAGTCGATTCTTCTTGCCAGTAATTTTTTTTTTATTACGTTGTTAATTATTTACAATGTAATTAGTGTAAGTTTTAATTGTTTGTAATAAATGTAATTCAAATAAGATTTCTTTCAATACATCTTGCATAATTTAGTATATTAATATTAATTATTTAAAATGTGCATCTATTTTACACTTTATTTATGTAATAATTGTATTTTGATAAAAATGAAGCCTCAAATTTCCTTTTATGCCCGAATTTTAATTTTGAATTAAAATACAATTATTGCAAATAGTGAGATTTGTATCTAGGAAAACTTAAAATATGGTTTCGTATATTTTCATCTACTTCCTGTGAAATTTTGTTTGGTCTGTTGGTGTGTTTCCTCTCTTTTATCTGTTGGAGGAGTAACATTAACTGCCATGTGCTTTTGCAAACGTTCTATGCGACTTTTTGTTACACCATAGAGTGCTAGTAAGGCTTTCTTACAAATATTATATTCTGTATGCCCATTTCTGACCTAAATACATGCAAAAATTTAATAATTAAGTGTTAGTACTCATAGAAAATACATAAGATATTTTTTTTTCTTTTCCTTCCCCCGAACGGGGTCTGTTTCGCGATACTTCCTTTACTTTTTAATGCAAAAGTTTTTTGTGTGATTTGTGAACCAACTTTTTGGAACATTTCAGTCTACAACTACAGTTAGGTCCGATTTTCCTTTCCACAACAACAGCACCGTTAACATTTTTGTAGGACTTCTTTCAGTTCGGAGCTTCTTTCTGACGTTCCTCTTCCAAATTTTGTCTCTCTTGACTCTTCTTTTTCCCTTTTGCTAGAGTATTTCATTGGACGGACCAGACTCATGTTCAGAAACACTAACACTGTCATTAGCTTCTTCCACGGAATAAGTAGAAGAATGTTCAACAACTGTTAGGTTATGTTTTCGTTTATTCGCAATTTCTGGAACATACTCTTCGTCACTGCCCGTATGGGTACCTTCAAATGGGTCCACAAATAATTCAGAACTAAACAAGCTAGAACGACACAGCGAATTGTTGGTGGATTGTTTTGTTTGAAACCACTGCTTCTGTGAATTCAACTACGGACACATCTTAACCATTCAGAATCAGACTTGGGGACATGCACAATAGGCAGGACCTTATACTGCAGTTGGACCCTGACGGTATTATGACAAGGTTGCTTTGCTATTAAGTAAATC
The DNA here is from genome assembly GCA_940337035.1 of Agriotes lineatus. NCBI lineage: Eukaryota > Metazoa > Arthropoda > Insecta > Coleoptera > Elateridae > Agriotes > Agriotes lineatus. The sequence goes on from CALNHX010006715.1 coordinate 73,444, forward strand.
TGAGCCATGTTCACAAAGGGTAACACAAACTGTCCCAGATACTTTTGCATACAATGGTACATAATTTTAACTTGAGGATTAGGGGCTATGTCAGTATTCGATTATGCTACTCTGAATGTATAAAATTCCGCTTTGTTGATAATTTTGGAAAATGGTATAATGGCATACGCCAACGTTCTGTCTTCACGGATCAGTAATCTGTTACGTAGTGATCAAAATAACTAATGTTTGCTTTAATTTACGTTAAGAATTTTAACTGAATTTGATTATGAACAAGAAACAATGTACTGGATGTAGTAAGTAGAGAGTTAAGTAGTAGAGCAGCTTGCAGAATTATTATTATTTAATGACAATCTGCTTTTGTTCCAGATGTGAAGATATCAAACTTCCCTCATCATTAAAAGAAACGTTAATAATCACCATTCATTAAGAAACTATGGAAAATAAGTTGTGTAGTTGTGCAGGAACCACACCATACAGATCCCGGAACATGAATAGCAATGAAAGTTTTGATAAGCTATCTATTAAGCAAGAAGTCATCGAATTAAAGGATGAAAGTTGTGAAAACAATACGTTTGACAAAAATAATGTAGGTACTGTTTGTACTGAAGAGAAACCTTATAGTGACTATGTTTGTGAATACGGAACAGCAGAGAAAAGCAGGTTCGGTACACATATGAAGACTCATGTAGGAGAAAAGCTTTACCTTTGCGCTGTTTGTGAATACAGAACAAAAGTGAAAAGTAATTTAGTTGCACATGAGAGGACTCATACAGGAGAAAAGACATACAGCTGCTCTGTTTGTGAATACAAAACAGCACAGAAAAGTCATTTAGTTACACATATGAAAGTTCATACAGGAGAAAAGCCCTCGGAAAAGCCATACAGATGCTCAGTTTGTGAATATAGAACAGCAGCAAAAAGTCATTTACATGAACATAGGAGAACCCATACAGGAGAAAAGCCATATAGATGCTCAGTTTGTGAATACAGAACAGCAGTGAAAAGTAATTTAGTTAAACATGAGAGGACTCATACAGGAGAAAAGCCGTACAGTTGCTTGGTATGTGGATACAAAACAGCACAAAAAAATCATTTAGTTAAACATATGAAAGTTCATTCAGGAGAAAAGACATACAGCTGCTCGATTTGTGAATACAAAACAGCACACAAAAGTCATTTAGTTACACATATGAAAGTTCATACAGGAGAAAAGCCATACAGTTGTTCTGTTTGTGAATTCCGCACAGCTATGAAAAGTAATCTAGTCAGACATATGAATATCCATACAGCAGGAGAAAAGCCATACAGTTGCTCGGTTTGTGAATACAGAACAGCAGTGAAACGTAGATTAGTTATACATATGAAGACCCATACAGGAGAAAAGCCCCACTGTTGCTCGATTTGTGAATACAAAACAGTACAGAAAAGTCATTTAGTTATACATATGAAAGCTCATATAGGAGAAAAGTCATACGGTTGTTCTGTTTGTGAATTCCGCACAGCAGTGAAAGGTACTTTAGTTACACATATGAAGATTCATACAGGAGAAAAACCATACAGTTGCTCAGTTTGTGAATACAGAACAGCAGTGAAAAGTAGTTTAGTTAAACATATGAAGATCCATACAGGAGAAAAGCCATACAGTTGCTCGGCTTGTGAATACAAAACAGCAGATAAAACTAGTTTAGTTAAACATATAAAGACCCACACCGGAGAAAAGCCATACAGTTGTTCGGTTTGTGAGTACAGAACAGCACACAGAAATAATTTAGTCATACATGTGAAGAATCATGCAGGAGAAAAGCCATATAGTTGTGTTGTTTGCGAATACAGAACAGCATGTAAAAGTAGTTTAGTTAGACATATGCGGACTCATACAGGAGAAAAGCCATACAGTTGCTTGGTTTGCGAGTACAAAGCAGCACACAAAAATAGTTTAGTTATACATGTGAAGAATCATACAGGAGAAAAGCCATACCGTTAATGCTGTTTGCGAATACAGAACAGCAGCTAAGAGTAGATTAGTTAGACATATGAAAGCTCATACAGAAGAAAAGTGATACAGTTTTTCTGTTTGTGAATACAAAACAGCACAGAAAAAAAATTAGTTACACGTGAAGAATCGTGCAGGAGAAAAGCCATACCGTTAATGCTGTTTGCGAATACAGAACAGCAGCTAAGAGTAGATTAGTTAGACATATGAAAGCTCATACAGAAGAAAAGTGATACAGTTTTTCTGTTTGTGAATACAAAACAGCACAGAAAAAAAATTAGTTACACGTGAAGAATCGTGCAGGAGGATAGCCGTTGAATTTTTCTGTATGTGAATATAGAACATCACAGAAAAGTCATTTAGTTAGACATATTTCCTCTCTCATTAATAAACCTACTAGGGACTCTAAAACATGTATTGATCATGTATGTATAATCTGTAACCTCAATTATATTCATAAAATCAAATTTTAATAACGAAAATATTTTACCTATAGTACTAAACTCAAAAATAAGAGATCATAGTATTACATTAGCAAATATCGTATATGGAGGCTCAACAAACAACTCAAATGTTTCAAATGAAAATCAGTTTTTGAGCAACTGGTGGATCATAAATCGACAATTGACTACAAAAAATTAAAAACAAAATTGAATTCAGTGAACTTTAATAGCATTCTAACAGAAGACATAGATTATTCATTAGAAAAATTAATTAACATTTTTCAAAATGAGATAGATAACTGTAGGACTATTAAAGCAGTAAATAACAAAAATTCAAAAAGGAAACCTTGGATTACGAATGGAATTGTTCAGTCTATAAACGTTAGAGATAAATTTTATAATTGCATGAGACGCCAACCAACGTTGCAATACACACAATACAAACACTTGAACCATTATTTTATTAACGTCGGTAAATCGCTTAGCGAAAAAATATAAACAAAAAAGGACGACACGTCAGCCATGATTAGTCAAATTCCTATAAATAACAACACGTTTTTTTTTAGTCCTATAACATCTATTTAAGTTTTATATACTATAAAAGAACTAAAAAATAATAAGTCTTCTGGCTACGACGTAATACCAGCAGAAATATTAAAAATTGTGGCACCTGGAATCAGCGCATATCTTGCTCGTATATTCAATAACTGTTTTTTAAAGCGTTATTTCCCTGACTGTTTTAAGCTGGCCGTTGCAATTCTAGTGCATAAAGGGGATTCAGCTAAACATATTAATAATTATAGGCCAATTTCATTACTAGCTAGCTTAACAAAACCTTTTGAAAAACTAATTTACACTAGTCTTATTTCTTTTCAAGCAATTTAAAATAATTTCAAATCAACAATTTGGTTTTACCGCTAATAGAAGTACAGACGACGCAATTGCTTTGGTAGCATTTAATATTTACAATGCCCTATATGACTCTAGGTCCTGTGTTGCTGCTTTTCTCGACTTGGTGAAGGCTCAAGAAAATTAGAAAAATATGGAATTCGTGGACTACCTTGGAACTAGTTTGAGAATTATTTAAAAAACAGAAGACAGTTGGTGAAAATAGCTAAATATCAAAGTTCCACGGAAACTATTATTTGTGGTGTACCCCAGCGGACCATCACCGTTCCTCCGTTATTTTTATTATATATCAATGACCTATTAACGTTACCAGCCTTACGCGGCAAACGAGTACCTTATGCTGATGATACCATATTGATTAACGAAGAAGACGCCTGGGACCTTGTGAGAAGGACAGGTGCAGGGAATCTTATTATTATAAAAACTGATTAGATGCCAATGCTTTATCGTTAAATCATGAAAAATCAGTTTTTGTTACATTCAGTATATACGGTAATAAACAACCAGATTTCACTGAAATAATCATACCTAATAAACCCCATAACACTATGAATTACAACAGTAATCACAACATTAAAAAAGTAACAAGTTTGAAATACTTAGGTATTGTTTTTGATGGGATATTCATATTAGCTATTTATGTAATAGAATTAGAAAAACTGTATACATATTTAAAAAATTAAAGAGCGTCGTATCGGTAAATCAACTTTATGCATTTTACTACGGCCTAGTGCAGTTGTTGTTATCATATGGTATATTAGCATAGGGCGGTGCAGCAAATCTATACAAAGATGGATTACAAGTGCTACAAAAATATATTTTGAAAATAATAACAGAAAACCAATCTTATACCCATCAAAAGAATTGTTTTCAGAAACTGGTAAAATGACGTTGCACCGATTATATTACAATGCCGTATTAATACATGCATTTAACTTCCACATTTAATAAATTTACATCAACATGCATATCTAACCAGGAATAAAAACGAAGCCATGCTGTCTAGATATGTAAAGGTAATTGGACAAAAATGTTTTCTATATATAGCCCCTAAATTGTATAATAAATTTCAGCATTTTATTAAAACAAACAATATTCAAATAACCGACAGAAAAATTAAATCGTTTCTCTTTCACTGACATTAAAGCTTAACTTCAAATATTATTTTGTTTTTCATTATTCATAACTCTCGCAATAAAGAAATAATTTTGTAGTTTGATATTACATATTCGTGTATATTGCAAAGGCTCCCTTGTTGCGGTGCCTATAAATATGCAGTGAACTGCCCGTCTGTTTGTTTGTACAAAATTATAAATTTAATTAGGGAAAATCCATACAATTCTCACTTTAATTTTATACTGTGCTCACTTTTGCCTGTCAGTACTTTACGCTAGTTATAATGCAATGTATTAATTAATTGCACAAATAAAATGGTTGAATGCCCCTTTCTTAATATTTTATTTAACTGCAATACTGTATGCTAGCTCACGGCAAAAACACAAGTTCTTTTCTCAGTTGGGATCAGAAACTGGCTATATTCACAAATTAGTAGTTCATCTTATATTATTCGTCCTTGACTAGCTCATATATGCGGTTCTGATAGACAAAATTTACAATCCGTCAAACGACACAAAAATCTCGCCAGTGCAACAGCGATTTTGAATGTTTATTAAAAAAAACGAAGTATACAAGGAATCGTCAGGTAATTTGCTTTAATTCTGCTTGGCAACAAAAACCTTGCCTTCATTATTATAGAATGACGTAGACCCACGCCAACCGTCAACTGTTTCTGGCGGCTTGGAGATTCTTGAAAATCCGCAGATTCTGATGATGCCATGCTATTTTTGAAGTTTCCGAAGTATTTGGACCCTTGGAAATGCACTAGGCCTCTTCAGCAAGGTTTACTCTTGTATTTTAATTGCTTTCCCGTACGCTGACACTCAAAATGCAGTCCGTTCCTACCTTTTTAAAATTAGCTGTCCTCGCTTGAAGACTGGTAGTAGGGTGACGCCGTTCGATTTTCTGCCTCTGGCTCCGCTTCCCCAGACCGCAGACGTTCTTGGAGACCCTCCTGATGTGTAGCAGCACAGACCTCCGGGTTCAGCTGCTTAATTGTGCTGGAAACGACCCTCGGAAATTTCAGCTGATCGGCTGCCGATGTCCAATCTTGGAGGCGAATTGGAAAATTTAAATTTTTTGTCGTGGAACTTAACACAAACGATCCCACAGCTGGCTGAACACTTGATTAATAAAAACGTACACTTTTATATGGTAAAATACTTGTTTATTACATAAAAACATCAATTAAAAGTGGAGCACAAATTCGTCAAGATTCATTAATTTCTATTTTCAATTGTTTCCTCTCTAACAACAAAAAAGCATCACGTTGCTATGTTACCGCGACGATTTTTGTTAATTAAAAATTAGTTTTGATAGCAAAATACACAAATGGAGTAAAATTTGATTATATAAATCTTAAATTAATATTTTCTTAAATCTAAAAAAATTGTCTTTTGCTTATAACTATCATTGTTCCTTCTGTCACGCACACAAATGTTTTTAAAATCACTGCTCTGCTTTTCACTTTGTTTTATTAATGTAGTGGAGATTGAGTTCTCGATTTACACACGTTGCTCGCTTTGCTTCTATTCTGTTGCCTAATTTCGTGATTGCTCTTTGCAATTTTCTATTTTCCTTTATTCCGATCTCATTTACCTTTCAGATTGCTTGCCATTCACCGACCATTGTTTTTATTAATAACTTTGCTCAATTAATATCCACATAACAAACAAACCTTTTGTGTCAATTCACTTTGTTTGGTCTGGCTTTAAATATGCGCAAACCTATCATTAATATCATTTTACTTTATTCAACTTCAAATCCCAACCCTCTGAAATATGCTTTGCTTATGTGTGCCTTTATCCGTTTACTTACTACTTCTCGCATCTCATTACCAATGCATTTAATACCTTTATTATTGTTTTTAAATTGCAATTTCATAAAATATCTTTATCTTCATCAGTGTTGTTATGGGCTCTTAATCAAATTAATTTTAGTATCGTTAAGAACTTCATTACCGCACTGAGTGCGGTAATGGATATTACCGCACCCAGTGCGGTAATGGATAGATATTACCGCACTCAGTGCGGTAATGAATATTACCGCACTTTTTTGTATAAAGGAATACATTGAGCCAGAATTTATTGATGAAGATAAAATATTGAACAATACACGTTTGCTTATGGCACTTAACGAGACTCGTTCGATTGCCGCAAAACTCGGCTCACCGCCTCGTTTTTGGCAATCAAACTCGTGTCGTTAAGATGCTCATAATCAAACTTGTATCGTTAATATCTATAACCTGGGCTTTATTGACTTGGTTAAATATTTTGCACTGCAAACAGAGCCAAGTTGTAGGCTTAAAATCATCTCAATATGTGCTTTGAAGCAGCTATGTGTGATACCACGCACAGCTGTATTACAGCTAAGTGGTGTAACAATTACTCATATAAGAAAAAAGCGTTATATTTGCGCTGTTTGTGAATACAGAACAGCATATAGAAGTCATTTAGTCACACATGTGAGAACTCATACAGGAGAAAAGCCATATAGTTGCTCGATTTGTGAATACAAAACGGCACAGAAAAGTCGTTTAGTTACACATAGTAAGACCCATACAGGAGTAAAGCCACACAGTTGCTCGGTTTGTGAATACAGAACAGCATGTAAAGGTAATTTAGATAAGCATATGAAGATCCATACAGAAGAAAAGCCATATAGTTGTTCGGTTTGTGAATACAAAACGGCACAGAAAAGTCATTTAATTACACATATTAAGACCCATACAGGAGAAAAGCCATACAGTTGCTCGGTTTGTGAATACAGAACAGCACACAAAAGAAGTTTAGTTATACATGTGAGGAATCACGCAGGAGAAAAGCCATACAGTTGTGCTGTTTGCGAATACAGAACAGCATATAAAAGTAGTTTAGTTAAGCATGTGAGGATTCATACAAGAGGAAAGTCTTACGGTTGTGCTGTTTGCGAATACAGAACCGCATGTAAAAGTCATTTAGTTAGACATATGCGGACTCATACAGCAGAAAAGTGTTAACATTTGTGCTGTCTGTGGATACAGAACAGCAATTAAGAGAAATTTAGTTAGACATATGGAGACTAATACAGGAAAAAAGCCATACAGTTGTTCTGATTGTGAATGCAAACAGCACATATGTGAAAAATCATGCAGGAGAAAAGCCATAGAATTTTTCTGTATGTGAATACAGAACAGCACGTAAAAGTAATTTAGTTTGACATCTGCAGACTCATACAGAAAAAAAGACTGCATGTGTGCTGTTAGTGAATAGAGAACAGCAGCTAAGAGTTAATTTAGTTGTTTATATGAAAAGTTGTACAGGAGAAAAGCCATACAGTTGCTCTATTTGTTAATACAGAACAACACAGAAAACAAATTAGTTACATATTTGAAAACTCGTACCTCAAGACAATCCGTATACGTGTACCTACTGTTTGTGAATATAAAGCAACACACTTGCTCTGCCTATGAATACCGAAGAGTGCAAAAAGTACAGTACTAGCAAAGAGCATATAATTAGAAGAGACACAGCGGTGGGCAGTATTAGTGTATAACCTAAATAAGTCGCGTCTGTTAGACTCCCAGGTCTTAGCCATCTGATGGTAGGGATCCCAGTAAACATAGCTCAGGAAATTCGATGATCTCAGAGCAGAACCATGATTCTACAATCTGTTCCTTCAAACTGACGTGCGATGTTGCCAAGGTTAACACAACCTTCGAACGATAATAACTTGGGTTATAAAACCCAGGTAGACAAAATTTTCCATTGGCTCTTAGCCATTGCATTGAAAATACGCTGATTTTAGAAATAAGTACATAATTTCAGATACAGTTGTATCAAGCAATCATTGCTTTGAAATATAGCAATTATTTGTTTTTATCGCGGCTTTATTTTATTTCGTTGTTTGTATATTTTTTTGTAATTACAATCACAAAACAAAATCAATAGCGCAGTTCCTTATTATCACCCAACAGGTTGTTAAGCAGCTATTAAAAGCCAATAAATGATATGGAGTCCCTTTTACCTGCTCACACTTTGTTTTGTTTATTATTACATCATTCTTACTGAAAAATCTGATTCCTGACTATAATACGAAACAGCTCACGCGAATATGCGTTAAGGGCATTTAAAATCTTTGTAAAGGGTTACTGTAAACTGTCGTCAGCTGCAAATGTTTTGAGTGGACATCTGGAACTCGGCCTTGGATCCCTATTGAGGTCAACCGCCTCCGTGCTCAAGATGTCTTGCATATTTTCGCCAAAAGCACCGCCTAGAATTGGTTTCGACTAGGCAGTTTACTAATTCTAGGTTTATAATTTTAATACAGTCAATAAAATATTGTAAGAAATGTAATCACCATATATTGACAAAAACGACATAAAAACCACATCAAACAATAAATTTTATAATCATACGTAAGTGTTTAACACTTTAACAGCATTTCTAAATCTATATATTGCTATGATATATAGAGGCTATGTACTACATTAAATATGTCTATTTATTTAGATGAATACAAAATGGAAAGTTAAATACAGTAATTATATTGAAATGATTAAATGTAGAAAATTGTATTAATGACTGCTTATTTAATTGAATTGTATAATTGGAATTAAAGATTCAAAGCAAATTTTAAAAGAAAGGTATTGCATTTGAGTACTATTTGATGGTGGTAACAAGAGTTAATAATAAATACAAAGTTTAATGTTGCATATGACAGAATAAAATTCTATTGTAACAATTTATAAAGTGGGTACCATTCAAATTTATATAACATGTAACAGGCAGGAATATTTGTAGTCTAGGATAGAAATAAAAATTGGTTTAATTATTGAAAATAACAAGTTGAGAAACAGTCTGTAAAAATTAAGTTTGGTGAAAAATAAATCATAAATTTGCCCTTATCTATTTAATTTAAACTACAATTAATTCAAAAGGGTTACTAATAATATGCACAAGGTATAAGCAAGTGAATTACGAGAAGAAAATACTAATATTTAATTAAAATGAAAATATGAAATGGTAGATCTACATATGAACAAGGCATAGAAGCAAGAAGAATAGATTTGGATATAATTGAATTGGTGTTATATTACAAGTCATCAGGAGTTACATTAATTGGAGTATTATTGTTGTTTGGAGTTTTCGAGGACTACGCCTGAGGAATCAAGGACCAGTTTGACGAGGACCAGTGTGCTTGCATCAAAAGGGGGAGCTGTTGGAGGCTGAGACAAAATACCAAGGATCAGTTGACAGGGACCGGCTTGCTTGCATCGAAGGGAGGAGCCTTTGGAGGTTGCAGATTGTGCTGGATGCTGCCGACTTTATGGAGATACAAGGAGCTAAGGAAGGACACAGTTAATTTACTATCTAAATTGGAAGTATACTTACCAAGGAGGAATTGGACGCAGGAAGGTTGCAGGAGTGACAACTGTGTTGGGGTTTGAGAAGGAACGGATGTCTGCCAGTTTCTTGGGTTGTAACGAGTTGGAGGCGGTTTTTTGGTGACCAGTGTGTGTTAGCTGAGGTGCACAGGAGTTTGGATAGTAGGGGAGAAGCATACCAAGGTGAGTTGGAGCTGTTCTACAGTACAAGCAACTCAGGTGGGTGAATACAAAGATCTGTTGAAGTTATCTGAAATAAAAGACAATTAGAAAGGTTTATTACAATATCAGTGAATACTTATCATAACATTATTGGGTTATACAACATTATAAAGAATTTTTATTTTGTCATATTGGTTTGAAAGTGTCAATGAACACGGTATTTAATTAATAGTTTGACAGCAAGCGACTTTTATAAAATTCAATTCAAATAAAGAAAATAGCAACTACAAACTTACTAGATTTTGGCGAACCAACCCTGAGTAAGAGCACTCATACAATTGCAATAATATTTAACAATAATTTGTAATAAATTAAAAACTTGATATTGAATTAAATAAGCACATATAATATTATACAATAGAGACCTCAACAATATATAAAAACGAATCCCTATTTCCGTTGGTCATGTCATAACTTGAGAACGACTTTACCGATTTTATTTATCTTTTTTTTTAAGTTTTCTAATACTTAGTAGAAGGTTCTTATGGATAGAAAAATCAAGAGAATTGTGCAGAAAATTAAAAAAATTCGGAAAACTTAACGACTATTTAACCTTCGCCCGTTTGGCAGTTCGCGCGTTTGACCGTTCGGGGAGGGAATGGGGCGGGACAGGACGGGACGGGACAGGATGGGACGGGAAAACGGACGGGGACGGGGATGGGGATGGGATGGGATGGGATGACAGGAAATAATTAGTCATTATTTAATACACAAATAACGAACCTCGCGCTTACGAAGTCGCGGGTAACAGCTAGTAAATAATAAAACAATAAAATTTAGGTAATTTGCATGAAGGCTATTGCCACAAATGTATCCTTGTTATTTTACACAATATTGAATATGTATATAAATTTATTTAACCGCAAACGTCATAAAAGTGACAACTTATGTGTCTTTATTGACAAGGTAAAAGTGTCACTTCATCTGATTAAGCAGATAAAATAGCAACTTTTGCTTGAAGATACTGGACCGATTAAATTGTATGATGGCTTAAAATTTTGCAAATTTTTAGACTTAGATCGTAAGCCGGTTTTTATTTTCAAAAAGAGTACGAAAAAGTTTTAATTTAATTAAATCCTTTAAGCAGCGGAGCGGAGCATCTGTCGCCGTGGGTTATAGTGTGACAGCTGCTGTGACCGTGTGCTATTAGCTCGGGTGATTCAGTATGTTCATATATCATTATAGTAGCGCGTTATTAAACAACCGAGGTTGCCGCAGGAGTAGAGTGCTTGCCTGTCACG